>JABEVY010000714.1:0-20550 GCA_013364935.1 Fusarium anthophilum
TATTAAAGCTACTAATAAATAATAATTACTTTTAAAATAGTTTTTAATATCTTTCTAAAGCTACTCGTAGCACAGAGCTGAGACAGACGTCCCGATCTGCAGGTGACCTAAGGCAGTCTGATTAAATCTCCGCAAAGAATTAAAACAAACTGTACTGTCTTATGTCATACAGCTAAGCTAGCGTACAGCACAACTATCATCGGCTGGCCGAGAGAGGTTACCGAGATTAAATGGTTACGCTACATGATGCTGCCCTGGCGATGTCGCCTTTTACGGGTATCTTTTTATGGAAGACAGTACATGATCGATCGCGGTAGCGTGCAGCCTAGATCCCTTGCCATTTGGGCTTTGTACATTGTGTGATACAGGGCAGACGCGGGACCAGAGGAAACAGAACTCGGCTATGCTATTTAACAGACACGTCTTCCTCGATCTCGCAAAGTGAGATCTAGAGTTAGATCCCGCCAAAAGCTCACAATGTCACTTCCCATCACAAGCTTACTCCCTCCCCCATCCTCTCCATAAACTCCACCTGCGGATCTCCACCTCGTCACTTACTTCGCCTTCCAGAGGAGTTGCAAGAGAAGATCTGGCGGCTCACTCTCCCCAACTTCAGTGTGCACCGCGTGGTCATTGAGATACAGTCCAGCTATGATGAATGGCGCGAGCCCGAGCCTGAGGATCGGCCAGGTCTGGAGGGCCTAGAGACGCTGTACCCGGAGCGACCTAGCTACCGTTGGCGCCAGACCATCGAATCCCCACAAAGACTCGATAGCCTTGGCGTGTGCAGAGACAGTCGGAGAATCATGCTCTCGTTCTTTCGTGAATTCCCCAGGCGATGTATTCGACAGGTTGTCGAGAATAATGAAGGACAGAATCGCTTTCTGGATATCGACGCATCAGAGGGTAATTTGAACGTCGGCCTGTGCAATCCAGAAACAGACATGCTCTTCGTCGATGGGAGCTCTGCGATGTTTCCCCTCGACCTTCGCAACATTCCCATCATAGGCGTGTCAGTCCAGGTGAAGAAGATCGGTGGCGTATGGCCTTCTCTCCCGTGCGACCATCTCGCGCGAATCATGACCCCTCACTACACCCCTCGTCTGTCACACATCAACACTGTGGACGCCTGGCGAATGAACCCGCACGCGCGCCATGTACATTGCGACGTGACGGTACCTGTCGGGACGCCCGTGGCCTGGACTGGGAGCGCAGGACGTCTGGAGACAGAACTTATTCATAAGTGGCAGTTCCTCCACTATAGCCACGACGACGGTCGAATCACTACAGGAGAGCAATTCGAAAAGACCAAGACGTGACGGGGCTTGACGAGAACGACATGCGCAGCCACACCACGCTCTTCCTGTCGACAATGCCCATGCCATGCGATTGCCCAAGGATTATAGAAGCCATGACAAAATGAGCAATTCTTACGGAGGACGAGATGGCTCAATGACACCCGAGATGATGAATATGGTCGATTTGAGAAGGTTGATGATGGAATTGAGGCGGATGGCATAGTTTGGAAAGGTGCTCAGTGGTCAGTTATGGGGAATCATGGAGGAACGTCGCCTGGATCAGATAGCAGTTGAGCCAATCCAGAGACTCAACGAAGAGTTTGATTTTAAACACTGCATTTGAGTTGAAAGTGATGTCGACACGAAATGATGCCTGATCCGTCTCCCAGAAGCCGTGTTCGGGCAACCTGCACTCGAAGTACTCTTTGCCCATTCTCTGTCATCGCAAAAGAACTACCGGACGCATCTGGCTGGGTTGTACGACATCGATCGGATACTCAATATGTTGCACATAACCATACGCCAAGCACCCACCCGACTGCCCATCCTGCTCTACGAAGGCTCTCAAAAGGCAACAAATCAACGATTAGCAATATTGAAAAGGCTGGAATCAGCTCAAAGGAGATTGAGACCTATATACAGTAACATTTAAATTCCATTGCAACCCAGAAGGATATCTTAAACAGTATTATAGAAGCTCAATAATTATCTTACTCTGGCAAAAATATAATCCATGCTCTTATTAACTAACTAGACTAAGAGGGGTTTTAAAATTATATATAGGTAAATAATGAAGGCAGGGCTACGGCGGTTTTATTTGCTTATCCTAACTTACTTACGTATCTACAAGCGTACTTTAACCTTTTTCTTCTAGATACATATATAAAACAAACCGATATAGCATACCACTTTTAGACATTATTAGCGTTAATACCTATTAATAATTATTCTGCACTGCCTTTATCTTTCTTAATGGCAAGGAGGAATAAGACTACCTATAGGCTCTTAAACAACTAAAGTTATTATATAAGATCTGTAATATAAGCTTTCTATTTGTTATTATTATAGACTGCGCTTTAGCTTATATAAATGCAGTTACTATCTGCTTTCCTTCTGCAGTCCTTCTGCTATGCCTTCGGCATGCCAACAAGGCAGTCCTTGCTTATTGTCAACCAGCCTTTATTCAATACCGGACAGACCTAAAGACAATAAAGGCAGGGCTTCTTAGGTAGCAGGAGTTCTATAACCAGTAGCATTCGATTATTCAATTAGCTGATCGGATAACCCTCAATCAGCGGGTTCAGCAGCTTAAGCAGTGGTATCTACCTGCCTACGCCAATGAGATTACATATTTACATACAATGTGGCTAAACCCTTACAAGGAGAAGCTTATAAAAGCTTGGGTTAATGAACATTTCCACTTTGGTACTGTTATTAACTCCCGTGTGGAAGGTATTCATAGCCTGATTAAGCGATTTAAATACGTCTACACTAGATTTATTTGAGTCTTAGGGTGCCATTATACGAGCTGTTACTAACCAAGTCCATTAGCTACAGTCAAACCAAGCCCAGCAGCAAGTTCAATAATCAATAAAGCTTCGTATAGCTCTATATAGCGCTGTTCAAGGCTGGGTATCTTTTGAGGCGTTGAGGAAGGTCAAAGAGCAACGAAAGTGGCTTTTGGATAAAAACTTCCCATTGCCCCGCTGCACTGGCGTTTTTATGCGAACACTGGGATTGCCTTGCGCTCACTTACTTCAGGCCCCGCAAGAACAAGGCAAAGTTCTTCTTCTTGAGCACTTTCGCAAGCATTAGCACTTCAAGCGCTCAGGGCAGCAACAATTGCTTCTTGAGCCTCGCGCTCGAATAGATGCAAGGCCCGCCGTATCGAACTTGCCAAAATCAAGCACAAGAAGACTATCGAGCTCCTTTGAGGCCGCTGAGGCTATAGAAGGGGTAAGAGCGAAGGCCCCGTCAAAATGTAGTAGATGCCATGAAGTTGGTCACCAAATGAATTCGAAGGCATGTTCCTTGCGGCATCAAGAGCTTTTGGGAAGGGTAACAGCAGAGACGAAGGCAAAGGCACTGGCAGTGGCAGAAGCATCGGCAACGACAACGGCACCGACAGCCCTCGCTGATCAGCCAGAGACTATGACCGGGATCCTGCAAGACTCGACCGGCGGCGACTCTCGGCGGCCAGGATCTCCTGTTCACGAACCATCTCCTTTGCCTGGCCCGATATCGCCGTCTCCACCGAGGTACGATTCGCCACCGGCCATATATGGACGATATGTCGCCGCAAGGAGCCCGTGGTACGCAGCGCAGCCGGCTGGCAGCATTAAGACGAAGCTATAATATCGCAGGGCAATGGGACTCCTACTAAGGTATGATAAGCCGAGCTACGAGTGGTGCTTAGACTACGAGCAGATGTCCAAGCGCTGTGTCACATTAACAGGATCAAGAGATTAGAAGAAAGAAGTGATGATAGCGTATTTGGACTGGAGTAAGGCGGAGGGTGAGCGAGTTGAAGCACAGGTTGCCGAGGAGATGGGAGACGATCCTTTAGCGAATAGAAGAAGGGGAGTCAAAGATATTTGGGGGAGAATCGAAGCGGACGGTAGGGAACAAGATGCTTTGCACTTAGCTCGTGGGCGCACAGAAGACTGTATCATTCATTGTTGGAAGTAATGGGTATTAAACGATCACTTGGTACAAAAGCTGTCGAGTATCCTCTAGTTGCCGCAGCTGTGTAAATTTGGATTGGATAACTCTCCCCACCCCCATTTCAGCAATCATATTTGAAAGGTAGTAATCGACTCTGTTAAATGCGTTGGTGTATTCAGTCAGTTCCTGATTCAACGGAAGGAAATGATTAGTCAAGGGACTGTGCCCCGAGCACACAGGAGCTGTTCGCGTAGATGTCGCCTCTCGTGGATTGACATTGACGTGGATTGAAGTCAACATATTGATCAATACTGTGGAAGTCATAGATTGATTCCTTACCCTGTTTGCAGTCGTCAATCGCGCCTCGGACTTACCAGATCTAACATGGCTGAGGTGGCAGGGACATCCTCGAAAAAACATTATCTCAGTCACGACCGAGATGAAACGATTGCATATCCTCTGAAGTGAACAATGGCGGAGCCTTACCAAGACAACCCATTCACAGGTAGGAGATAGCCTTGCTCCTAACTCTTAACCATCATAAAATGCTCCAGATGTGGAATAATTCTTAGCCTCCCATATATACTTTAAGGTTGAGTAACAACAGGGAGGTAACATAGTGTGATAAGAAACCAAGTTAGGTCAAGACTCTCTTCAGTGCAGCCGGTGGTCTACTTGCTCTCGTCTAGTGGATCTAAATCAGGGCATTTAAAATAATCAATTGAACAATCTCCTGGCCCCTGAATGGCGAGTGCGGCATTGTCGCACTGCTAGATGCTCGTGGGTTTATGCAGATGCACAGATATGAACCTGGGCCCACCGAGACTCATCCTCTGCAGACTACAGGTCTTACTGTCTATCAACCTTTCCATCCCGGTATTTTTGTGGCCAGATACCTTGTTTCCCAGGGGACAAAATACCCTCGGGATCCAAAGTATCCTATAATATTGGTGTCAGAATACAAACAATGTATATCACAGTAAAACTCTTACTCACTTTTAAAGTTTCAACAAACCTACGGTACGCATGGTTGTTGAAGTCGAAAGTCTGTGCATTGCGGTCTGTAGAGTATGCCATTAGCGTCCAGCCGCATATTCACTCTGGCTATTCGACTTACCCATATCCAGAATGTGAGTTCGGTATGCCGCAAATTTTCTCTTTCTTGCTTCTTCATGGAATCTCGTCATGATCTTGTGAAGCACTTCCCGATGCTTTGGATCGGCCTTGTCGAATGTTGTTAGGTAGATAAAAATAACACTCCGTTCCTGTACGAAGAAGTCGCAGAACAAGTCAAACCCTTCTGCTTCACAGATTTCGCGCGAGGTTCGAACCCAGTCTTGAACCGTTGTGCCAATAGCTGGCATGACAGGGGCAAAATCCCGGTGTGCAGAAACACTCCCGTTATCGTCGAGGGGGAGATTGAACTTGAGTATCTCCATCGCTTGGAAACCGGGCCTGTTAATGAACAAGTCCGGATCTCCGTCGTCGAGCCCCTGCCCACCGAGCAGTTCAGCACTCTTCCCCGAGTAAAGATTGCCTGTTAAGCGCCCTGTTGGAGCCTTTTCTGCAACGACTTTCTTGACTTCTTCGAAATGAGCCTTGATAACTTCCTCGGGGCCGTATAAACCGAAGTGTGTTGTCCAAAAACCAATGTTGAACTCACTCATCAATTCCTTGAGGCGCCAATCTGGTATCGGACCTTCACCTTTCCATGCTTCTGCGCGTTTGTATTTCATAGCTATGGTTTCGGTAGCACTGGTGCCCCAAACAGTAGAGTCGATAACGCCATTCCGGCGCAGTGGGCCAAGAGTGTCGACGATTGTTTTAATGTCGTCCCTTTCTGGCATGTCAAGCTTGCAGGACATATAAGACTGAGGCCGTGGAGTGAGCCACATACCCATCTTTGTCACAATCCCAAGGTTGCTCTGGATGAAGAGGCCTTCGATAGATGGACCAAAACTATGCTTCGACACATGAGCGGATTCCGAGTCGTTGATTGCGAACAGTCCGGTGCGGATGAGCTCGCCATTAGCGAGGAGGACCTCCAGGCCAGCAATATGCTGGTGATGGATGCCTGTCGGGAGGAAGCCCATCCCGCGGTCCAGCGTCTGCAGTTAAATGTAGTTAGCTCTGACTCCATGAACCAGGTGAGGAAGCCCCACATTGCCAATCATGCTCCCCCATGGCAGAGAAGGACCACTGGGCCACACTTTCAAATCATTTTGCACACAATAGTCGTACATGTCTTTGAAGCTCACACCAGGCTCCACGACAGCATAGCAAAGGTCATCATCAACCTTGATAATATTGTTCAATCTGTGCAGATCAAGAGCGACGGAGCCATTAACGATTGGTGCCGGTCCACCGTAACTAGAATTTATAAGCTGGCAAGCCGTCATTGTACACCAATAGCTCTCACCCGAGATTCTTCCCCTGTGAGAAGGTCCACAGCGGAAGTTTGAATTCATTCGCAATTTTCAGCACACTCTGGACTTCAGCCACAGAACAAGGCCTAGGTATTCAATCAATTGCTGGATCGCGCAGGGCGGCGAATGTCAAACTCACTGTAGGGCAGCGCTAGGTGTTCTTCGTTGACCTTCAACTTCCCAGATTTCAAAGGGGTCGATGTAGTCCCGAAGCGCGTCTCCAACGAATACACTGTCAGCCCCCAACTGTTTAACGAGTGCGGCAATCGCGCGGTCGAACTGCGCTTGATCCAGGCCCGGGGGCAATACCGGCTCCAGGGGACGGAGCAAGGCGCTGTCAAATATCTTTCGATGCCTCTGACGAGCCTCCTGGAAATGAGGATATCGTGGCTGGATATTGGCGGATGCCATATTGTTACTCCCTGATGTGACGGTGTGGGGGGCTCGGATACAAGTGCTGCTAACGTAGGCAAGCTCGGGTACGGAAGAGGTGTTTCAAATCCGCTGCAGAGACTGTGCTTAGCTTGATCTGAGATTAAGGGGGTTTCACAGATCCCTTTATATATTTTTATTTGTTGCTGACCTTATGGCTGCTTTGTGTAACCGCCGCCCGCTTTGCCAACCATGTGCTACGTACGGGCTGGATGGGGTCGCTATGCCATCCGTCCGCGAAGCCACGTATCTTTCGTGCTGACTCGACCATGATGATAGGTAGGCTGTCCTTTCGGAAAGTTCGGGTCAGTTTTCCTAGCTAGCTCGGACAGGAGCTTGACGAACGTCTCTCAGACCGATGAGCAAGCGGCCCCCGCCTAGAATCAAATGCCGGAACTAGCGCCGCACGCAATAAACGGGACTCTGTAAGGCGAAAAGTGGTGGAGTTGAAGAAAATAGTGGGACACTATCACTGATCTACACGCAGCTTGTAGGAGCTAATGTTTCTGTCAGAGCCCTTTGGGGTCCCGTTTACTTTGCACACCGTGCACCGGCAGAGGAGCCGCAAGGAAAACCCCTATGCCACCCATATCGCCACTCGTGTCAGCGTCGCCACCCATACCAAACTCACGTCGCCACCCGTATCTGTTCACATCCACGTCGCCACCTAGATCTGAATGGATACATACGTAGGCTGGTCTCCTTAGCTGCAGTAAAACTATCACTTCGTACCAGTGTCCACTATCAGGCCACTATCAGACAGTGTGGAGAATGTCAACTAGAGTGTAAGAATTGGAATAATGGCTACGATAGGCCTAAATCCCCGCTCAACACCAAGTGGTAGTCTCACCGCAACGAAGACATTGTTCGGCAATTTTCGTCAATAGTTTCGCTTGAGCAAGGCGGGGCCCCGTATTCAACTTCACTGGCCAGGTGCCGCGCAGAGACTTGTCGCAAGTCTGACTCCACGGGATAATTAATCAATCAAAAGATCGCGATAACTACTTGACGTGTTCTCGCATCATTCCACAACCCCTGAGCGTTATTCACGAGCGATTTAACCAAAATCATCCATACAATGCCAAGTTATATCGATTCTCTGATTGGCTCAAACTTTCCGACCCCAGGGTCGGGGTATGCCAGGGTTAAGTTGGGGACATGTCGCAGGCCGGGCATGGTCTCAATGATCCTCAGGAACCACAGCCCTTAGTAATCAAGCTGGGTGATTTAAAGTAAAACATATGGGATAGAATACCCCACACAGAAGATAGAACCAATCAACTCACTACTACTGCTCATTATGAATGACCCGACCTTCAATCCATTTTAAGCACATGCAGTGCGACAGGAATCGTTAGTGATTCCACCGCGCAGCTAAGATATGGGGAACTCTCAGTTCTTCCAGCGGCTAGTGAACTATTGATCGTCATGCATAGGTGGACGTTGACCGACGGGATCCCATGACTCGTCAATGACGCCAAGTGCATTTGACTAGCATTGGACTTTAGTTTGGATAAGACTCATGGTAGTAGACAGAGTTGAGGAACCTAACCCTTCTTCCTTACTGGGCGATGACCACATCTAAGCTGTCCGGGGTTTAATCCTAGCCTTGTATTCAGGCTTTACAAACCACCAGCACTCGTTCTTCCATGTCATCTCCCCCTGGTTGATTTCGATGTCGAAGTTACGAACGATCTGGGGAATGGCCTTTGACATCTCCAAAATGCTAATGTTCTTGCCAATGCAGGATCGAGAGCCGGCTCCAAACTGTAGAACGTAGGCATCAGCCGGGGCGTATCGTTATTGGAATGTGAGGGTCACTTACCGCGAAGGATCCACCAATATTCAGATTCTCACCAGTCTCCAGCCATCGCTCGGGACGGAATTCGCACGCATCAACACCGAAAATAGCTTTCTTGTGATAAAGCGCCCATCCGTTGACACCAACCTCAGTCTGTTGTCATCAGCTTCGGCTCACCAATACCTACGCAGATAGGGTTGACTTACACCCTCGGGGAAAAACTGCCCCTCAATGACCATGCCACCCTTTGGCACGACACGTGTCAGTTGCGTGCCTACACCCGGATGCAGCCGCAGGGCTTCCTTGATGACAGCTTGTAGGTAAGGCATGCTTTGCAATTGCTGGAACCTGAGGGGATCCACCTTGACATATGTGTCCAACTCATCGCGAAGACATTGTAGAGTTCGTGGGTTCGTGTACAGGTAGAACAGAATGGAACTCAGCGCATTTGCCGTCGTATCAGACCCCGCCCCAATGTTTAGGCCAATGGCCTGCTGAGTCTCCACTGGAGTGACCTTCCCCTCCTTCTCCATAAGAAGGAGCTTAGCCAGGAAGTTGTTCTCACCCTTGAGTGAAGCGTCGTCGCCAAACTCTGCTGCCTTGAGTCTGTACTGCATAATCTGTCGTTCGACATACTGGTTTAGGCCCTGGATGGGGACTTCGATAGGCAGAAGTGAGGAGAGCCATAACCACCAGGCATGCATGTGTGGAATATAGGCCATCATGGAGGCGTAGTGCCACATGGCATCCAAGGCGCCGCAGGCACCGTTTGTGTCCGAGTTCGACTCCATCATTCCCATTGACTTGCCAACCTAGTAGGCACGTAAGTTAGGCAATGAACGCGGCTGATATTGCGCAGTAAACCCACGGTAATGACTCCGATAACGTCAAAAGCATAGTATTGGAGAAACCGTGGTAGATCGATGACCTGCTTCTGGCTCGAGAACCGCTGCAGCTCTTCTTTCAGAATGGCCGTCTGGCCGTCAACACCCTGTTCATAGGATAGCAAGGCGGTCATTGTATATAAGGGAGCGAGCTGTTTCTTTATAGCCGAGTGACGGGCTGAATCCTGCACATCGAACAGATTCGGGAACGATGGCAAGCCAAATGGGATATAGTAGTCGGCTTTGGGCAGTGTGTTGCCAATTCGGTATATGATCTTGGTAGCTTCCATGGTATCGAAGTCGTATCGATTCGGCCCTATACGAACAATTGGTCCTCAAGACAGAAGGAGTTAGTATTAGAACTTGCCAATTCCCAAACCGCAGACTCACCGTGGCATTTGTGTAGATCCATTATGATCTCATGAATATTGCCTGAGGCCGCCTTCCTTATCTCCCACACTCGTGATATTCGCGCCAGAAAGGGCCCTGGGATCTTTCGTAGACTCGAAAAGAACGATGTGTATATTAGCCATAGGAGGTTATACGCGACGAAGGCAACTGGGACGATCCGGAGGAGAGCACAGCCAAGTTTGGCTTCGAGCTCGCTGACGAGTCCCAAGCCAGTGTCTGCCAGCATGTTTCAGACTGGAAGTTAGAATCTGGAGATTCAAATATGATCTGTGTCGGTAGGTGACTCTTGATTGTGAGAAGTGAGGGAGCTAGTGGTGGAAGCGAATGCCATAGGAAAGGAGGCGAGGTGTATTTATAACTGAAAATAGTTTACAAAGCCTACCCCTCGCTGGCTAATCAATATCCAGGGACTACGTGCGCCGCCACGTGAAGTAAGAGGAGGAAAGTCAAACCGACGAGTTCATGTAACTGGCATCAACTTCAGAAGTGGCAATCGGGAGAGTTTTGGACAGAAAACTGGAGAAACACACCCGATCGCATCCACTGCCCCACCAGATGACCTCCCCACCGAACTATGCCATCCCCAGATCACTAGTCTGGCGCCTCAGGCTGGCGTGGTGCCGTTGGCTGACTACGTTCAAAGCGGGGTTACCCACATGAAAGGTAACTATGGATTGCAGATTATCTATTGGACGAGAAGGGAGCTGTAGTCGGGCATATGATAGCCGCGAAAAGACCCTTTGTTTAGAATCTCGGGGTTCTTGTACAGTCCGGCGCCGCGATCGACTGGTCCCAGAATTGCTTAGGGAATCCGGTAGTGGATATTCATTACGCTTGCAGTGCCTCCGCTACAGATGGGCTGCAGCATCGTGGTGTTTTAAAACCTGAATGATCCACTTGCGGGGCTTGGAGGCGGTCTGTAGAGACTCATGTTCATGTGCTTTGCTCTAATTGCCTCTAAGGAAAGTGAGGAGAAGCCACAAACGAGATCAGAGATCACGTACTTTCGGAGGAGTTAAGACGTTTTTGGTAATGCGGCCATCGAACTAACTGCCGTGTGAAAACATGAATTTCACTCATTGGACCCCAGGTTTGTCCCTCACCGATTCTTTTTGAGGTCCACGTATTAGCGGCACAAGATGCCGTTTTTGCAATAAAACGACAGTTTTAATTCTATTCCTGAAGCTACTATGGCCGAGTCCCTTCAAGCACACCCTTAACATCCTCGTCCAGGCTCTCAGCTGGCAGTCCCAGCCTCTCCGTCCAATTATTCCCGTCCAGTGTATTGCCTAAGCCGAAAAATTGTCCCTTGCCATAAGTGATGCACTGGATGATATCCCTTTCGGCAAACAAATCCTTCTCTTCACCTGGACCTCTATTTCTAAAGCGACGCAAGGCGTCCTCATACAGATCTGTGCTATTCACATAGTGCCTCTCAAAGGTTCTTCCGGAGGCCTTCTCAACTGCTGCTAATATCTCCTTCTGAGTCGTTATATGCGAGTGGATGTTGATGTATCTGTTCGCAGAGTCTTGGAAGTGACTTGGGTCCGATATAATTTTGAACAAGGCAAGACCGATTGTATGCAGATTCGTAGTACCATAGGGTGCATCTCCACCATCGAGAAGGAAATACTTGTTCGGAGGCTCGTATCCATGAAAGGTATTCTTAAGAGCCTGCTTCAATGGTGAGAAAAGTTCGAGATGTTGCATACAGTCAAATTATAGTTACCTCATCGAAGAATGGGTTCGGAATCATAGCCGTCCAGCTGATTCTATCTTGCTTGGTCCTCAGATAGGAAATCATCTCGTGCTTCTGCTGAAAGTATGGCATTAACGCAACGACCTTGTCAATGTAGGTTCGGCAACCGAATTCAGACGGAAAGATCCTTTGCACGCCCGCTACAATGGCTGCATCGACGATGTCCTTCTGAAGAGGCAGACCGCCATCTCCCAGCATGGAGATAATAACATCTTGACCGGCAAGAGCATTCTCGAGGGATGCCACAGTGTAATCGGTCCTAATGACCTTAATGTCGGCCGGGAATTTTGCGGTAGATTCTTTTCGAGAGAGAGCCGAGATAGTTAGGCCGGAGCCTTGGCTGGCTTGGATCAACGAGTTAAACACCGCACGACCTGCTTGCCCAGATCCCTATGATCAAGATATTAGCACTGAAGGGTAAAATACGCTCATGTCGTGTACCCACCCCCAAGAAGATGACATTTTTGACTGTTCCTTTCGACATTGTACTTGGCAGGCTGAGAAAATCAATTGGTGGACTGAGGTTGTGCTTTGTAATATTCCACGCGAGTTGGCAATTCCTACCAAGGCCTACGGCGAGTATATATGCCTATTTCTACTGACTGTTTTATCCAAGGCTTTCCAAGTGCAACATGGGGTGTCGCATGAATTTCAGTCACTGATTTACGCTTATCACGCATAATAAGGTGGCAGAATGCGCACTAAAACTCATGCGACACCCCGATGGTAGGAAGACATCAGAATAGGTAACCATTGGTGGGCAACCAAGTCATTAACGCACGTCTAATCCCCATGAGTGAAAGCGGCAATTCCCCACCCAAAAGCGGCACTTCCACTCCCCACCCAAAAGCGAGTGCCGAAAGGATGGAGCTGGTTCCCACCCCATTCACCTGTAGCAGATCATGCGGGGAAACCCAAGCCAAGGGGGCCATCCGAGACGAGATCAAGGCATCACCGACTTGGGCACGAGTTGCCGAGGATCGGGGATTGCACCTTCTCAGACCATGACGATCCCGTAATGCACACTGCCCTGGCCGTCGTGGCCTTCCTTTGAGAACCCAGCATGATCGCAGATAAATGGAGAGCCGGCCGTCTGAGTAGCACCTTTCACCTTAACATCTAATATAAGAAGCCCTGACTCTCAGCTTGAAACTGCCAGTGAAAAGTACGCATTTCAGTAATAAATACTGAGGTTTTCCCTATACACCTGAACTTGATAGCTCTATCACTTCCATCAATCAATTTGATATCTTCTTGTTAATCCAGCACTATGCCTATTACTGATGATGCACTGAGAGACGAGGTCGACCAGGTCTATAACGACCTCAAGGACCAACCCCAGCATACGCCCTCCCAAATCGCTACGGTTAAACGCATCATCAAATTGCACCTCGTCGCATTCAAGTATTACGACTTCGCCCAAACCAGGCACCTTGTTGACAAGAATTACAAGCAGCACAGCGCCTTTGTTGGCGATGGACAAGATTCCATCATTGATATGGCAAAGACGATGAGAGAGTGGGCCGCAAAGAACTGGGCACGGTCTGACGAACCTCATATTCGGATGAATATCAAAAGAATACTCGTTGATGACCCATATGTAACTGTGCATCATCACTCTCAGAGATGGGATGGAGATATTGGGAATAATGTCATCGATATCTACCGAGTGAAGGATGGCAAAGTTGCGGAGCATTGGGAGAGCGTGATGGATGTTGTTCCGGAGTCTGAGCTGAAGCATGGCAACGGGCAATTCTAACTGCGAGATTGTGCTTTAAGAGCCTAGTATATCAATCGCAAGCCCTCAATGCTATTGCTTGAGATTGAATAGCCGAACCAATGTCCCATGAAAGCCAAGATCTTAGCCACGACTGCCTCAGTGACTACTAGCAGGTACCAACCAGAGCTGCAGAAAAAAGGCTTTGAGGCTGTACAAGAGGACAGTGACAAATGGCCATTTCAGCCCCACCAAGGACTGCCACGTAATAATGGCCCAGCCTCTTTTGCCACGACGTCACTTACCCTAGTCTACCTGACCTGTAATTCAAGTTACGCATGCTGTCCACCAGACAGTTGACCAGATGGGGAAGAGCATGGAAGCTACGGGTGAATTTGCTTCTCATTCTTGTTATGAAGTAGCCAGGATGTCATTTAAGGTCGATGATACAGCGGGAGACTGAATTCGGAGACCTTCGTGTTTCTGTGAGCTTTCTCGATCGTCCGAGACTTATGCTTATACAATCTAGTATAATTAAGATATAGTAAAGACCGCGTGCGCTGGTTTAGACTATATACAGGTTAGTGTAGACTGCATTTGTTAGTGGTATTTAGAGCTTCGACTTGTACCCGAGAGCCTAAATTAGCAAAAATAACCTAGTACCATTTTAGGCGATATGGAGCTGGTGTAAACTACATGGAAGTTAGTGTAAGCTACACAGACTGAGTATTTACTACGTGAACCAATTGAAGTCCCGTCCGTCCCACACTGAATGATCAGACTGCACCTAAATATCTTTTCAGCCAGGTGCTAACAACGAGATCCGATCACAAAAGCAAACCATGGTTACCCCTGATCTCAAGTAAGTTAAATTAAGCTGCGCGACCCTCACTGCACAATTTTTTTGCACAACGATAATTCGCCGGGCGACTGAATAGATAGCCTTGTACATTCTGGTTACTTTATACCTTAACGAAAGACTAGGCCGTCTCCTTAATTACATTAAAGGCTATACTTATAGCTGTATTATCGCGAGAACTGGGGAATTTCTGGCATGGGGCGTGGGGCCGCTGTAGTCCCTATACATTCCTCTGAGCAGCATGGTGGTGTTCTGGCCAATAGCGGCCTATATGCTCCCTCAATTTCTCCTGGGTAACAAGCCTTTCAGTAAAGTTGTTACCGAGTTTCTTGCTCATAAGCGTTGAGGAGTCAGTCCAAAGTGACACTGACTTGGCAAAGAAGAAATTTCGCGCTGATGGTTTGGTCAAGTTGCTGCTTCTGAGTCTGAGTGACTTTGTCGCAGCCATTGAAGACAGTCAATCCACTTGTGGTTCAACAAGATGCGACATCAACTGCATTGCTCGATTTGGCCCTTGTGATGAAGCTGGAGCGATGCCAAGTAACCATTATATCCAATATCGCAGGCTTCAAATCCATTGAAACCGAAAACTCCGTAAGCCTCAGGTCACATATAGCGCCACCTCTGCAAAGAATTTCATAGCCAAATACTAATACTGTTATTGAATAGGTGGTGTGAAAGTAAGGTTATGTAGTAGTCAGCAATTTCGCTCTGCTATATTTCTTTTCCAAGACATTTCGTCTTCAACGCCAAGATCCTTGAGTGTTTTTATTTTTCCTTTGCCAAACAACCACCGTGCCTGGAAGGAGATCATCTGCGCGCCTCAGTCGTCATCGTCGCCGGTGAGATCGAGCACAGATGTACCATCTGGCATCTTCACCTCCTCATACTTCCTCTTTGACGGGACACTTGAGTCCAGTTCATGCTTATTTGCTTCTGCGGGAGCTAAGCTTTATCAGCAAAACTTGTTTCGAATGGTCTGGGTCTTGGACTTACAATGAGCGCTGTACTTGTAGATAAACTTGTCTAGTCTCTTAAGGGCGGTAGCTTCAAACCTCTGACGATCAGACTCGTCAATATCCTCATCCTTGAACCTGCTACCGTTAGACTTTGCATATCATGGAGTAGATTTTGACCCACGTAGTCCCATGAGTCAAGCCCTCGCCGTGCAAGATGGTGGCCTTGTGAGCTAGTTCCATCTCGGATCGCTTAGGGGTTTCTGTGACCTCATACGAGCCCGCTTCCCCCCTCTTGGCAGCCCAAACCGTAAGTCGGATGGTTCCCATGGTCTTCACACGAGCCATGTCTGCGTCGGTCTTGTCACTGTCAGGGTCTTCAACTGAGATCACGTTAGTACAAGAGTCAAACTGTTCATCCTGTATACAAACCTGAAAGAATGTCCGAAAATACTGGACATTCTCGCTTTGTAGTGCCGTCTTCCTTTTTGACAAGTTTAAAGTCCCATGTTGGTGGCCTGTAATTCCATTTTTGGGGCTTAAGGTGCTCAAAACCGACTAGAAATCTGTCGAAGAACGTCCCATCAACGTGGATGTGGATGCCAATGGCGTCAGTCGTAGCAGGGAAACTGTCGGTCTTGAGATCTGGACTCAAGGCGAGGGAGACCCCGAAATGGCAGCCTGACTTAGACACGATATAGTTGTGTCTGGTAGAAAGTTTAGTATCTTTCGACGCCACGCTACGGTTCTTGTGATCGTCCGCTTTGACATCTTCGTCGCCGACATCTCTCTTTTTGTTTTCCTCAAACGGCCATTCCTGAGTGGGCAGGCCATCAACGACGATCCTGACCTCAATGCCAGGAACCCCGGGGAGAATAGCCATGGAGGCGCGGAATTGCCACAATCAAAGGTAGGTTGAAGAACAGGACTTGTGTGAATGAGTGAAGTGAATTTGAGGTGCTAAGAGAGGAGAAAAGAAGAGCAGAGACATGAGATAGTGAGGCTGACGAGAAAACTCTTCATTGTTATTGTTGCACAGCGCAATCTTGTGTCACGCATTGCTCATAATAGTTGGTTGAGGTTGAATGGTTATGTGGAGAATCAGAGACGTCGCTGCCACAGTCAGGTCAGGTCAGCCACAACGAGCCACAATAAGATCCAGATGCGTCATCTTAAGACGACCCGCTCCTTTTGTGAGAAGAAGTGGTGTTCCACTCCATCAGTCACTACTCAATTATGGAGAAACGCTCTCAAATGCCTCTGGACTCTGTGTAAATGAATGCATGAGGGTTGATTTGCAAAACTGCTGGTTTCCCCCTGCATCGTGAACCTGGAGGGCATGTTCGACTTCGCTCCTTCAACGTCACCCAACATTCTGACCCAAAGCCCGCTGCCATGTTGTGAGCGCGTCTCTTCATAACACAGCATTCCGGGTGGACTTACAATTTTGCCTCGAAAAGAATCTGCTCTACGATATATCCCTCCCCGGGATGCACTTCACATAGCATCTCCGACAAATGAATCGCTTCAAGGAGCAATTTAACAACTTATACAGCAGATCATGAACGAGCACTCATGCCGACCCACCTGGTTACACTTATCAACATCTGTCATCGTCTCAAATCCAGTATACAAATCTGCACTAGAGATTCGATCGATAGCGCCACCCTTGGTACCTTGCCCAGCTTATAACCTGGTGACTTCTGTCATGTTGGGACCTCTTTTTCCGAGCTCTGGAGATCAGATACAGCGAAGCATGCGGGGTCCAACACAGCCTCTCGGCCCAGGGCATGATTGGCCAGGAAGCGAGCTTCTTGCGAACCATCAGCTCCGTAAGAATTGCTGTTGAACTCACTGCAACATTGAGGCAAGACATGCTCAAGATAACCCTGGACGCGGGAAACCAAAAGATGCGAATAAGGCCATCAGGTTTCGAGGTACATAGTGCCCGCGCGAGATTATTCACACAGAACGGTTGCGCGTCACGTCTGGTGCTCGGAGGGCGTCACGTAACCTCAGGATTACTCTGAGATCAAGACGTCGGGTTCAGCCGTCTGGGAATATCATGATTATATTGCATGTTTGCAGTCTTACAGATGTTAAGACCAAAACAAGAAAGATCACGCACCCATTTAATCTGAGATCGGAAAACTCGGCATCCTACATTGATATCTGTGATGCGCTAGGTGTAGTGCTTTCGGCTAGCATTTGACCGTGACATCGCTAGATTAAGTAGAAGAGGTATTGTAGCAGATGTCACTTCAAGACAAGAAATGCCAAGCTAAGAAGGCATTTTGTTATTGTTGTTACCATGATATGCAAGTCTAATCGTAATAGAGGCAAAGAAATGTAAGTAGTTGATGTGCCGTGTGGTTGTCCTCAAATACTCCTTGGCCGCAGTGTCATGGCAAACATTGCCGATCGCGACAGAGGAAAAGACAAGTGGACAGCGCCAGGAAACATGGAGATTACCCAACTTATCACTGAGCCCCAGCACTCATAGCAGCGACTACCAGCAAGCGCTCATGTCGCTCTTGTTGGGGTCTTTCAATCTCTTGGGCTTGTGCTCGGCAGGCTGCCTATCGCCACCCCTTTACACTACCGCCGACAACAGCGAGGACGAGTAGGGAGCAAATAATTGTGACCACAAGAGCTGTAGCAGTTGCCAGTTCTGGCTGCACTGGTGCATCTCGATTACGTGGCTCCTCATAAGCACGCTTCAGTAACTCCACGGCCTCAGCATAGGTAATTTGAGAAGTAAAGCCTTCAACTGAGCGGCTAAATATCCAGGTAAGCACAGTATCGTTGACGGGGTTCTCGACGACTGTTTGTGCGTCTCCATTGCGGTTTTTGTTCTGCTTTTCAAGGCAAGCTACTTGACTGAGGTGAGCAATACGATGGTTGTGGTCATACGCGCTCCATGACATCCTCAAGCTCTTGGGCTAGGGATTTCTTTCCAGCATTTCGAAGTGCTACTTCACCATCGGCAGACACGGCGGAAAAAGCTGACTCAGTAGGGGAAGGAGTCCCTGGTTTGTTCTCGGCCTCAGCAGCGCGGGAGGGAGCCATTGCAGGCTGTACGGCCTTAGAGCCACGAGAAGATGAATTCTCTGTTGCAGGTAATAAGAGACGGAGTAAGAAAGTGCATCTGTAGGTATGATGGCGATGTTAGAAAGCTGAGAGAATATTAGCCTGACAAGTGTCTGTTGTAGTGTAGAAGAGAGGATTCAGGACAGTTGTTCGAAATGGGGAGGGAAAAGCGTTCACGGCTGCGCGTCTGCCTCAGGACTCATACGAGATCAACGGCTCTTGCACTGGACAGCGCTCGAAAGCCAGCTCGAAAGTTGGACGTTACGTGTCATATTTCTGTTGTTTGTCACGCCGTAAATTCACGGAGCCGGGTGTGTGCAGAAAGTTACGCGAGCCACATATCGACAAAGGTTCCAATACGTGAACATGATACGTCAGATATTTTTCCGGAAATGACTCCGTTGCTTTTTAAACAGGCACCACCCAAAGTCAACCCAAGCCTAATCACTCCACGGTCCTAAATCCACTATTCCGTTTTTACAAACTCTGACTTTCGTGATGATATCGGGACGCCCTTTCCCTTCTTCCAATCACGAGAATGGCGATAGCATGGTTACTTTATCAGTGAGATTTTGGGTATCACAAGAACTGGAACATCATCAAAGAGACTGAACGCATCTAAATACAGCATTTCCAGACATTATCCTGTAGCTCAAAATGAAGTTGGCAAATACAGGTCCGTGCTTCTCTTAGTTCGGTTCTGAGTTTGGATTTGCCAGACTGAGTATTGGGCTTTTTGTAAACACTGTCTATTGGCTTTGGCCCCTGCAAACGGGCCAACCGGCTGTCTCTCTCCACGGCTTAGCAAGCCTCAAGCCGTTCGACTGTCATTTTCATTTCGTTTTATTGAGTCATTGCTACCCAAGCAACTTTACAGTCACGGCCTAGCGCCAACTGATTTGGACGTGGCAAACTCCAACTACTGTGTGGCTTTGCAACTCCCCACACCGTCCCGACTTGTTGTGTTTGGACTCAACTCCGGGAGCAGAGGCCCAGGCTTTAATCACAACTCATATAACTCACACGCCATGGTTACACTCTGAGGAGTCGTGGACTGAGCTTTCAAGTTTAAAACACCCGCGGTCTCCGTCTAAAGAGGAACTTGTTACCAGCACTATCGTTCGTTCCCTATCTGGTTCAGCAAATGGTCCGCTGCATGTCAATCGCCAATTGCCACGATCAACCTTGCAATCAATCACTTCAAAAGGAATCATGTGTTCATTGACGTCCCAATCAATCTGGAGTTGCCGCTTAAGCTTAACCTGTGAGAGAGAACTCAGCATCTACAACGGCACCAACATGCTGACCCGAAAAGCTTGGGACTCCAACTTGTATGGCCTGTGAAAGTGTGAGAGAGGCTCCACGTTACTCTCAGCACGGCCCGAGCGTTATTGAGTTGCGACATGTCATTTTTTATGATGTTATTGAAGGAAAGAATAGCCCGTGTTCTTGTCAACAGGCGATATGGTGCTAGTTAGCACCACCATGGCGTGAATCCATAAAAGAATCAGCCGTCCGGAGCAAATTAGCGAGATTTTAGACTACGACATAGCGGGTTTGAACGGACTCTCCCACGATGGCCGGCGTGGAGTTATGGAGATATGAGCCAGCGTCTTCTACCAGATTACCCCCTCACAGCGCCATGTAGTAGACTTTCAGCTGAAGTCGAGAAGGCCTGTTATCTCCGTTTTATGTCTCAACGTTCTGTTTTCTGGACATCTTTATTCTCTACTGATCTACGTAAACAGCATAACCATATGCGTTTGCTTTGTGATTAACTCCATCTCATGTAATTTTCACCAAATATTACACAGCGGCAACTTGGCTACAGTCATTTCCTGAATACATATTTTCCATTGTTGGCTTAGCGCCGTTTTACTTAATCATGTCTAGTTTCTGGTAAATGGTATTACTATGGAACAGAGTACCCTTTGTTCGCCTGTAGTGAATGTTCCACGGAACCACCATGACCTTTGCTCTAACCTTCAGTCATCTCCAAGATTGACAAACAATCCGTTACATAATCCAAGATTCTGGCATTCTTTCCATCGCTCTTACATTATCAGTTCTTCTAAACTTTCATCCTATCATACTTGCATCAATCATCTGGATCTAGGAATCTCAATTCACAACCATCACAACCTGGTCACTACTTCAACCCTTGACAAAACAGAGTCGCTAACGCCATCATGACCAAAATACTTTCTGTGCGCTGCATCGATACTCTTATTTATTATTAGTTTTCTAAAATCC
>JABEVY010000719.1:0-20331 GCA_013364935.1 Fusarium anthophilum
ACTTTTAAGACCGACCTCTGTACGTTTCTGAGAATTGCAGCTCAATAAACAATGCCATGGGTACAAGAAGTTGGCATTGCGTGCGCAGTATACTAAATCTCAAATACTCGCCTGGTATGCTGGGCTGGGAACATTGCATGTGCATTTAATCAAGTCAAGACTAACAAGTGAATGTAGAAACAATTGAGTACCTTAGTAGTTATGATCAAATCCACAGTGATGGCCTTTATATCCGCTATATTGTTTCAGCGCCACTCCAAACATTCACAGGCACCCTCTTTTACATTTGTAGCCGGGGCCAAAGTGTCCATGCATCAGTAGCTGCATCCTGATTTTTTGTTGTTGTTTTTATCCCCTTCGGTTTTTATGGCCCCCTTCTCGTCTTTGCATAGCTCCTATCTCCAAGAAACACATGACAACTATGGCGAAGGTAAGGGAAGCTCCAGTTCCTATATTGCGGGAACCCCTGGAGCATCTCACACAGATCAGTCTGTTCGCCTGCAACCCCTTCCTCCTAGTCGCCGAACCATCCGCTTGCATTCGAAGCCTTAATCCGCACGCAGTCTAAGTCGACTCACTTGTCATCGCTCAAACGCCACGCTGCATTTCATAGATACAAAGGAAATTCCAACTTGAAGAAACCGGGAGAAACATGCACAACATCTTCGTGGACCATGTTTACCCAGTAGCTCATTTCATGCCATGCACCGAGCCTGTATGGGGATTCTTATTTCCCAATTGGCCGTGGTGTCGCTTCCTCATCATCACCGCCATCGCCATCGCCATCGCCATCTCCTTTGATGACTGTCAAAGGCCGAGGTGTTGCGTCTACACTGTCTGTTCCATCCTTTTCCTTATTCGGCGTGACACCTTCAGCATTCAGTCCTGCATCAGGAGGAGTACGTGCAGTAGCTTCCGCAACCACTTCACCATCCAGAACTCCAGTCTCCATCTCCTTTGAAGGCGTGGTCACGA
Source organism: Fusarium anthophilum (assembly GCA_013364935.1). NCBI lineage: Eukaryota > Fungi > Ascomycota > Sordariomycetes > Hypocreales > Nectriaceae > Fusarium > Fusarium anthophilum. The sequence goes on from JABEVY010000719.1 coordinate 976, forward strand.
CTTGCGTTACAGCTTCAGGCGTGCTTTCTGAGCCCACCGTCAAGCTATCGTGACTGTTGGCCCTCATCATTTCAATGCCGAGCTTCGAGCTGGGCAGACCGGCCTTGCTCAGTACCTGCTGGCTATTGCGGCCGTGGTGCTTTTCTCGACCACCTCCCAGTTCCTCGTCTTCATCATCAGCTGATTCGGTGCCCTCCAAGGTTCTATGTTCAGGGCCTTCTCGTCGCCCTCTCAGCTTATCGTTGCTTCGTGGGCGGTGTTCCATCTGAGCCGGCGCGGATTGCTGAGCAACGAGAGATGGAACTCCCTTTCTTGGGGGCTCAGAGGCATCATTGTTATCTGTGATGTTCAAGCCCCCTTCGTCCCATTCGTTTGTTGCCTTGCGACTAACAACAACCGGCAACTCATCAGTCGTCACAGATTCCGAATCACCAAATAGTGATGACGTAATCGAGTCCTCACGGCTTGACATCATTGCGTTTCCCAGTCGACTCGCAAAGATGGACGAGCCTGATGTCGGACTGTCTTCAAGTCGCGAGTTGGCTTTGCGGATTCCGATTGGGGCCGGGCGTGGCATGCTTGATGATTGACCTGGTGACTCGGGCCGCCACTGACACAATCCACGCAGAACTTCAGTAAGTTTTGACGAACTGATAGGTTTCTCAATTAACGAATCAAAGTAATGCGGTGCTTGAAGCTCCTTGAGGTAAGCTGTAATGGCTACAATCGGTGTGTGAGAATTGGCATTCTTGGTCTCCCGAATCATTCGTGCCACATCAGCTCCATTGATTTGAGGAAGCTGATACTCGAGGAAAATGACATCAAACTTAATTTCGCTCATCGAATATCGAACAGCTTCAGACCCATTTGGTACGGATATAGTACGGCATCTCAGCTTTTCAAGCAACTTCTCCATGACCATGCGAGATACTGGGTGATCTTCACAAATCAGCACATCAAGAGGCCGGAAAGTAGGGCCTCCATCAAAGGCGATCTGCGAGAGCCGCCTTGAGCTCTGTCTGCGCCTCTGTACTCGGAGAAGAGCGTTATGCTTCTCGCCTTCGTTATCTGATGAGGATGGCGACATATCAAAGACCTGGCTTCTGCGGTTTCGATGATGGTGCATTATGTCAGAAGCAACGGGACTGCCGTCCTGGGATTGAGAGCCCACAGTAAGTGATCTCGAACGTCCGGCAGATGAATTGCTAGACTGTCGCGGGGTTGATATAGTCTTTTGGGGAGACAGTGACAAAGGAGGCGGCGCCGCACTGCGACTCTGGACTGGAGACGATGCTGCGACCGTTGTGGCGGCCTTTTGCAGGCTTGGGGGTACCTTGGGTATCTCGAATGCCGAGCCTGGCTGCAGAGATGCGGCAGTTGATTGGTGAGATAGGCTGGAAGAGTTACTCGACGCCTTTCGTCGTCCCTCGGCACCTTGACCAGCGACAAATGAAACCAACAAGGGTGATGATGGTTGGGAGGCTCGGTTGGGTGACGCACTTGTATGACCAAATCCAGATGGCGATTGTGCTCGATTTGTCGCCTTGGCATTGGAGATAGTTCTGGAAACAGGATTTGAGAGGACAGGGCTGCCTTCGAGCGACGGCCCTGGTGATATAACATTGCTGGATGCCCCGGGGCTAACGGATGTTCCTTTACTTTGCGTGGCTAGCGCCTCGGCTCGCAGCTTTTGGATCACGTCCTTGTTGGCTTTCTCCAACACAGGCAGGTTCTTGAATGAGAATGAGCCGAAGTCGTCCATCGCCACCGGCTCGCTCAGACGTCTCGATTTCAGATCTCGGACATGTGGGGGAATATGCAGTGGCATCAATTTTCGGTTTATAGAGTTGACCTGAGACCGGACCCGCGAAAGCGCATCATGGGGCCGTTCAGCATACTCAGAGCCAGCTGCGGAGGACTGAGGAGACGCCTGATCTTCCATCTCTTCCGCAAAAGACTGCAACACTGCCCCTCTGGCGTCGAAGTATTCTGTGTCCTCAGGATTCTCAGGCTGTGGGACAAATTGGGCTTCGTCCTCCAAAAGCGTTTCCCAATTGACATCCTGGAACCAAGGGTGGTGGCGAATCTCTTCACCACCAGAGGCGAACTTGTCATCGCGATTGGAGCCTAGACGCTGGTGAGGCTCCATGCACAGGAGTTTATTGATCAAGTCTTTTGCCTCTTCGGAAACGGGCTCACATTCATTCTCGTCCGGCCACTGGATCTTCCTTGCTAAGATATTCTCGAAAACCTCTTCGGCCTCACCGGCATGAAACGGGGGGATACCATAAAGGAATTCAAACAAAATACAACCAACCGACCACCAATCGCTGGTTTCATCTTGTTTGTCGCCCTTTATAGTTTCGGGTGCGAGGTAGTCAGGTGTTCCCACGAAACGTCTATTTGTATCCTCAGGGTTGAAAAGCGCCATTGGAGGTGGCATCATGTTGGATAGTGGTAGAGAGTTCCTGGCATGGCTATCCATACTCATTCTCGAACCAACACTCATGGGTAGATCGGGCGAACCTTGCGCAACTGCCTCCTCATCTAGGGGTGACCTGACGCTGTTGGATTGGGATGCCATCTCTGCGTCATGCAAGGAAAAGTTTGTGACCATACGGGCAAGTGTCTCACTGCCACCACTATCGCTTCGGTGTGTGCCTGATACTCGACGGGTCTCTTGGCCAAGACTGAAATAAGAGGGTTGTGCCAAGCTTCCGACTTCAGGTGTCATCTGAGGCGTCTGACCAGGGGAATGGGTATGTCCGTGGAAATCAAGTGACGCTGATCTGGATGAAGCTATAGAGGCAGATCGTGCAAAGGGTCCTTGTTTGAGCAGGTCTGGTGTTCCATCAGAGTTTTCACTATTCAATGCTCGCTTTTGCCGGCCGACTAATCCCAGGCGAGACAAGCCAAAATCTGTGAGCTTAAGGTGGCCTTTCTGGTCAATAAGGAGATTGTCTGGCTTCAAATCACGATGAATAATGCCTCGGCTGTGAAGATGCTCAACTCCAAGGACAACTTCACCAAGATACTTCTTCACCCATTCTTCGGGGAGACCACCCAGAACTTTGATTAGCGAAGCACAATCTCCACCATTCAAATACTCCATCACCAGGTATAGATAGTCCTTGCTCGAAAAAGTCCAGTAAAGCTTGGCGACAAAGTCGCTTTCCCCCTGCCACATCATAATAGCTCGTTCCGCTTTGACATTGCCGACTTGGTTCTTGGCGACCATATCGGCTTTCTTGAGTACTTTGATTGCGAAGTACTCTCCTGTAGACTTCTTCTTTGATAGATACACACTACCAAAGGCACCTTTGCTGATAGGTTTGATAATCTCAAAATCTTTAATCGATGGCTGGGTTGGGCGAGGTTGTGGGGGTGCTTGATTTGCACCTAGGCGAGGCGATGGCGGAGGCTTCATGACGAAATCAGAAATGGCTGCTGAAGATTGCCTCCGGTGATGTCTGTGACTGTATGTGGCAGGTGAACTAAAGTCACTGCCCGGAAGCATAGGTGACGCCTCTGGAGACACGACACCTTCTTGGGACATCGGAAATCCCCTTGCTTTAATGCGTAAAGGCGAAGACGGCTGTCCTGGTCTCGAGGGTGATTCCTGCCGGTGAGGTGAAGAAGTACCAGGTAAAATCAGACTCCTTCGGTGTCGCCTTCTCGTGCTCGCGGCGCGACGGAGGTCTCCAAATTCAGATATGGGGGATTCGGTCCTTGGTGCATTGCGAGATGCCACTGACGACGATCGAAAGCTGCCTTCGCTATCAAGAAAGTCGCCTTCTAGGTAGACCGAGTCTCTACGAGTATCTCGTGCCTGAATCCCAAGGCTACTCTGCCCGCCAAAGTGAGATCTGGGCGTAGGACACTCTTTAGGACTGCTGGATCTAGTAGAGGCCACAAACGACGTTGGTCTTGATCGGTCTTTGTTTTCAGAAAGATTCATCTGGCGAAGGGCCGTGGCTAGCGCAGATGGGCTGTTGAGGGACTCCGTGAAGCTTTCGCTGCCTCGCTGCAGAAGATGCTGAGGTTCAGAGACAAGGGGTTCTGGAGGTATATCGTCGTCGTCTCCATTCCCTTCATCACATGTGTCACATTGTTCGTACTCGGAGTTGAGCCGTTCTTCTTCTGTCGAGTCGGTCAATTCGCCGTTGGCTATGCGAGCTGCCTTCCTCAGGGCCTCGTCGATACAGTCTTGGACCAGGCAAGCCAGTTCGATACGAATACGTTCAGCATATTCGATAATTTTCCTATGACGAAAAACAGCGTCGACCTTGTTCCTAGCAACCTTCTCCGTGTCAGCGCACAACAGAGCCAATCCTTGTTCCTGCTCCAGAGTATTGGTGCTTGGTGATTGCCATTGCAGAACCTGTGATATTCGTGACTCAGATTGCGGGGATTGCGTTCTAAAATCGCCACTTTGTTGGGTTGAGGACTCCTTTATCGCAGGTGTACTAATCTCAATAGCGGTATCGCAAAGATCCATGAGCAGCTCAACAATTCGAGCCTGAGGTCGTCGAATAGCGAACGAGCGTGCCCTAGTATGCCCAAGTCCTCCAGAACGTTCCCTCGATCGAGGCAATGAACTTCCAGGTGACGACTGGGTTGATGGCGGCGGCCCAATTGGCAAACCTTTGTATTCGGCGACTGGGACAGGTGTCTGATCACCAGCAAGTGACCGGCTCTTGCGGGCCTCTAATGCATCGAGCACCTTGACAATCGAATGTCGATGCTCAGTCAGGCTTTCCTGTGCCATTTGAACATCCATCTCGGCCCGATGTTCTTGCAAACACAAATCGGTGTGTTTCTCAAACCACCATCGAGGGATCTGGCGTTCGCAAATGCGGCAGAGGACCGGTGGCGGAGGCTCTTGTTGCTCGGGGTCGTCAAGTCCGCTCTCAGCAAGTTGAGTCAGATAGCTCGCCAGAACTTCAGCACCTGAGCCTAACGAGTCCACGATTACGTTGGGAAGGTCGATCTTGATTTCTCGTGGAGCTATCCAGGGGCGAATCATCCACATCGTCTAGACGAGATCAGTATTGCACAGAAAGCCAACATCGACGAATCTTACATGGCTCTCTCCACCCGAGACACTGTCGTATACCATAATGCCTTGGGCTTCGAGGTCTACAGCATGTGACTGCTCGTTCTCGGTGTCATTTTCGAGGTCGTCGATAGGTAAAAGCTTCGAGAGGGGTCCAAGATTGACAGCGAATCGGACTCGGTGGCTCCGAGAATCGTCTTTCTTCATGGATTCGACAACTTCGGTGAACACATTTTTGTTGTCGCTAACTATCAGGTCGGAGATAGGCAGGCCATTAACTGTCTCGAACTGGGTGCCTACAACATCAGTCCACGAGGGACTGACCCATTTGATTGTTCCATCGAGATTGAGGTCCACGATGGTATTGAGAGTTTGTTCAGCAGCTTCTCGAAGCTCCTCGCGCTCTTCCCGGATGTCCTGGCTCAAAGACCTCTCCATAGCAGTTGTTTGTTGTGCCCTTAGAGAGGCAACTGCCGGGGGTGCCAGGGTGGCGCCGGACGGTGATTCCATCTTATCTCAAAAGCGACTGATGTGCAAACCAGGAATAGATAGTGCAATGGATGTTTCGCAGGTATCGTCGACCGTAGGATTTTGGGCCAGGGCCCGACGTCAGGATAGCTGGCAGCTCCAGCAGAAGCACAAGTGGGGAGACTCGGGGTCTGGCAAGGGCGCCAGAACTACAGACCCGCGAGACTCGGAGACATGACTGAGGGTCGACAGCGAGGGTTCTCGGGCTGACGCTGTACAACTTCTAAGCATGAACCAGAAAATGAGGTCGAGATCGAATCGTAACCCTAACGCCTGGAAGTCAAAGGGGTGACTTTCTACAAGCGTGCGAGCGCCTTGAGGTGTAGCCGAGAACGGGGCCAACCGCCGTAACCGTGAGTACCTGCTCGGACGAGGCGAGGTGAGGGAAAAGGGAGTCGACTCGAATTGACAGCACAATCGATATACCTCGTTTTGAAGTTGCCTGGTCTGTTCGGTCCTCAGGAGCTTGCTTGTTACTGCAGAACGGGGTTTAAGAATCGCCGTTAAGTCTCGAAGGGGAAGAAAGGCAAAGTTTCGCCCAGGTGAGCCATGGCTCGTTGGGCCATCGTGAAAGCGCGTTCCTCTCATGATCAATAAGCGGGGTGTTGCGCTGCTGGACCAATCACCCCCCACCATCTCCCGGGAATCAAGCTCCTAGCCCTGCAAAGCTACAACATCTTGCGGTTATGGTTTTTTTTTCTACAGCGCTTTACGGATGCTGAGGGTCTTGATGTAAGCTACCTACTAGCTAACCTATTGCCTCCACCCATGATGTTCCACTGTGACTGTGCAGTGGGTGCCCGGGCACCAGCTTTCCAATTAATGGCTTTGCAATCCACTGCTTCTTGAAACCCTGTTGATATCAACTGAATGCCCCCCAATTTCATATGGGTTTTTCATTCGCTATGCTCGCCAGAACCGGAAACATATAATACCAGGTAATTATCTACTCTAGTAATTTTTAATGACATTGATACCTTCCTATGTATCGAAGTAATTCTATCCATCCCCTCAGGAGGATGACAGGGTACTGTGGGGTGGGTGTTTGATTTGTTTGGCGGGCGTTCTACAAAGTACAAACTAAGGTACCTATCACCAGCCTTTATTACCTTAGGTCGTCGGGCATTGTTTCATGCAATACTAGGCCCGTCCCTGGAGGTTCCCCCCTTCAGTTTCTTCCAGCAACGAAAGCTATTGTCGCATTGATAAATGGGTGCAGTCGATGGGATGGACAGACTAGAGAGACTGAAAGGAGGGGAGCATTGAGATTCCTTCCTCCAAGCATCACACGAAAGGCAAGACATTAACTTAGTACCTAGACTGTTTGTGTCGATCGAGATTCCGTCCCCAAACTATCCTTCCTTAAGCCCATTTGAGAGCCGAAGAGGGAGTTCGTGTGCCATCAGAGGATAAAATATGGAAAAGTCTCTTTCATCAGGTGCCTCTTTGCGGCTGCAGAACGAACATCGCAGAGCGTAAAACTGATGATCTCCGCCTCCTGTGGCAGCATCACAAATCTTGTCCACCAATCGACAGCCCAATGGCCTCCAGTTTGCTGCTGTCTTCCCTGGGGGCGCAGACGCGGCCGTCGGTGGTGCAGATGCAGATGCAGATGCAGGCGTTGACGGGGGTAGATCTCAAGTAAGCATCCTGCCCAGGTGACGGGTTGCAAAGGGTTATCATTGAACAGGCCACTGGCCAACAACGGGCGTCGCGGAAACGGACCGGGCATTTGAAGCAGAAGCAAGTCCAGAGGCAGGCAACATTTCGTCAAGCCGCAATTGCTACGTCCCCCTCACTAGCCTTTCCCACATCACCTTACGGTCGTTCCGGCGTTGTGTTAAGTTTATCAGCTAAAACACTACTTGCGAATATGAATAGCTTCGCTTTCAGGGTTGCAGTATCCAGTATGTGGATTCATAGCGGCATGGCAACCCATAATCCAAGGGTGATGGTGTTTTCTCCTCATACCACGTGCGACTGATGTTGTCTTGGTTAATTCTATAGTGGCTTTCCCTGCCTGCGCTCGATGAATTGTATGCTTGTTTCCTCGATTAGTGTTGCAATGAGTTAGGAGGGTTGCAAGTGTAAGTTAGCTGTGCAGATACAGCGGCTTTGTCACAATTACATCGACATGGGCTATGAATATGGGCATAGTGACGGAGAGTGCATGATCAATATTATGGTGCACCCAGTGACTACTCCTGCTGCTGTTATGGGATGTTCGCATATTTTCTATATGTTTCGTGGGCTATGTTATTACTGCTCACCGCTGCCTCTTCTTTTCACACGGGCTGACCTCATCTCTTCTGCGCGAATCATCAACTCCACGTTCAACTGGGGCAATCAAGACTTTTACTTGGGCGGTTGTCTCGATTTTACAATAGAAAATGAGCTGATGCTGGTGCTGCTTCCCCTCCCACCCCAAGATTTTAGCTGCAATACCAGCCACCATCATCTTATGTCATGTTACCCATTTGGTGACCCCGAGTGTTTACACATGCCTACCTACCTACAGCTTCACCCCCTGGCCGAAATAGATACGTAACCATGACCAATAACACCACTGATTTAATGCTTGAGCATCCAAGATTCAACAGTTGCGAAGTCACATTTCATGCACTTACTTCAACTGCCGTATTTTTGCAAGTGATTCATCTTTAAGAGTCTTGTGAGAGGATCGAGCTAGAATTCGGGAATACCTAGAGGAATAGGAAGCTACATACCACAGTTACCTCCTAGGTACATTGAGTAACTGTTTGTTTGAAGTCAGTGAACTGGCACTTTCTTACATTCATTTAGTTATATATATAGGTAGTGACTTTATCGTGTGTGTCCAGTATATAACGTCTAGTCTATCTCACAGGGATGACGAGGGACGGATGAAATCTCTGCAAAGAACTACAGGATTTCGAAGCTGGTGAAACAGTGCGAAGCCAAAGTGCTCAGTATCTGGTTTCCCTGCCACTTGGCTGTTGGATGTCGAGCGAGACCTCGTTGTCTTGTTCCTAAAGGCTTCCCTTTCCCCGAGACTCATACTCTCACAAATCTGATGAAAACCTTGAGAAACTAAGGGCTTGTACGCTGCATGATGATTCCCTACCATCTCTCAGCACGTTCACTGATCTGACCACTGCTTCGACTGAGGCCGGTGAAGTTTGTAAACATCTATTATCATTTATTGGCGTAATTATTGAGACTACATATGCATTAGCTACAGGTTAGTGCTGATACTTCCTAAGTTGTATATGAAATATGGCGTTGTGTTTGATGCGTTGCTTTGATCTATCAGATATTGACAGGGTTTACACAGAGCCAATTGCCCATGAGTAGGTAAGTAACTCTCGAGTGGTCCTAGATTATAGGTAGCCTATAACTAGGTACCTAGGTATTTATTGAAGGTATTGTAGTGAATAGTATGGGCTTTTTTTGTTTATAAAAAAGAAGAAAAGAATCAGTGGTAGACATCAGTGGGTACGGAGTAAATCCAAATCAATGGATGTCAAACTAACAGCGGATGCGAAAGCCCGTCCGTTCGCGGCCATGGGGTACCGAGTGCGGGGCAACGTCAATTCACAAGAATGGGATGGAAATCTACTTGGTATGCTTCCACTGTCAATCAGACTCCTGACCTCTCAAACCGGACGCTTCAATGCCGCTTCAGTCAGAGGACTGAACTAGTCCCAAAACTCCGAACTAGTGATGCCGCCTCACTCTTTTTGATAGCTTCCATTGTTGATGATATGAAGGATTAATTCTGTTAGGCCTTTATCAACCCAAGGTAAGGGGCTAGTCATCCCAATGTCAAAGAACCGGCCTTTAACTTAGGTAAAGTGTAGATAGTCGTCAATGCTGACACCCGAACATCGCTTACCCACCTTACCTGTATAAAGACGTTTTTAACTGGTTGTAACCTTCTAGCTCAGCCCATGGAGTAGGCCACGGTGCATCACGGTAAAGGTACATTGAGTTTGTACCCAGGTAGAAATCATGGATCGCTGCACAACTGCCTGGACCCAATGCAGTGATTCGGTGGCGCCGACTCACACGGGGCTCTGACTAATACGTTATCGACTTCTCCGATTCTAGAATTCCCACGATCATCAATCTGACCAGGCAATAAACCTCTTTGCTCAAGTATCTCAAATCATTGCAGCAAGCTACTATACCTACTAAGTATATGGCACTAATGTGGTGTGTCTTAATTGCCTCTCACTGATCAAATTCCTGTAAATGACAAAAGGGCATACTCCGTACAACCTCATGCCGACCTGAGTCGGGTCGGCATTATACACAACTGGGGCACCTCCGATCCCCAACGGTTCATGATACAGGAGCACAGCCACGACAGTCCTTTCTACAAGCAACAGTTTTATTCTGGCGATTCCGCGTCCAACCTCATATACTTCATAGGTAGTTCTTGGGGTCCAAGTGACTGACGCCCGACACTACCTCTCACAGGCGGCCAGTATGGCTGCCTTCAATGCCAATCTTGCTGGCGCAACAGAGCGTTCTTTCTCTTCGTCACTTTCGCCAGACCGAGTTGTCGCCAGCTCAGAGGATGACAATGCTGCGGCCTCCACCCTCGATTCCGATTTTTACAAAAGTCTCACCGATAAGAGGACGACGCGCGGTAAGCATTTCAGACGTGAATCCTTTGCCGTGTTGCCGCTCACGGGACTGATTAATGCTTTAGATGGAAACCCTCCCAAGAAGCGAGGGCCCAAGCCCAATAGTAAGCCTGCCTTGACCAGGCGGCAAGAGTTGAATCGTCAGGCACAAAGGTAATGTTGCGCGAGCTTGACGAATGCCTGTATCTAACATGTGACCTTTGTCAGAACACATCGCGAAAGAAAGGAGCTATACATCAAGGCACTAGAAGATGAAGTTCTTCGCCTTAAAGAGGTCTTCAGCAATGTTTCATTGGATAGGGAGAGATTGGCCGATGAGAACAAACGGCTGCGAGACACTTTGGCACAGGCTGGGCTTCAACATAGCAGCCCGCATGTAGCAGGCAGCGCGACGAGTCGTGGTCCGGACTCAGCCAATACAAGCTCTCCGCCCTTGACCTCGCGATCGACAGCGCCATCGGTTGGCTCACCAATGAACCTACCTGCGACCGTCAATCAAGGTTCCACGACAGGTCAACCGCACGGAATGCCTCAGCCGCTTTATCGTGGAAACCCTGAGCTGGAACAGGCGGGCATTGACTTCGTTTTAACGTACGATAACTCCTACTCGAACAATCCCCAGTGATCCCTCTGTGTGATATGACGCGAGTTGCATTGCGCCATGGGTGAGCTTTGGCAGGACATGTTGATGGTTGGATCAGCTAACAGACTGCGGGTACATATAGTCTCGAGAGGCCGTGCATGACGCATATTCAGTTCATGGTTGAGAGAGCATCTGAGCCTGAAGGCGAACCTTGTGGGCATGCACTTATGGCATCGTGCCCTCCAGATCCGGCTCCAGAAACAAGACCAGGTTTGCCCTTTGGGAAGACCCATATTCCGTTGGATGGCGATACGAACCAGAAGACATGGGAAGTTCCAAAGGCAGACCTTGCCACTTTATTGGATCTTAGTAAGAGCATCGACCTCGATGGTGAGGTAACTCCCATCATGTCATGGGGTATGCTCATGTCACACCCAAGGGCAAATGAGTTGGAGGCGGTTGACTTCCGAAAGCTGAGCGAAGCGCTCGTTCGAAAAGTGAGATGTTATGGGTAAGTTTTCTGCAATGTCACGCCAGCATGTACTAACTCGTCAAGCTTTGGTGCTGTAATGGAGGAATTTGAGGTGCGAGATGCTATCGATAATGTGTTCAGTGGTAAGGACACGATGATGGGTGAATAGGAGTTTGTTTTTTGTTTTTGTTTTTAGTAAGGGGGAACGGTAGTTGTTGTTTGGACATTTGTATTTACTGTTTCGACATCGTAATTATGAGCATATCTCCATAATCTCTCCTTACCTGTTCTGATTGTGATAATCTGTTGGAATCGCACATGTCCCGATCTCTCCTGTGGTCCCCTTATTTATGAATAATAAGAGGAGCATACTACCGTCCAGGGAGCGCAATGTCGTAAGTCAACTTGGATCTACAACCGTTCAAAATGATCTGCTTCACCTTATTGTGAAGGTTATGTTTACCCTATGCCTGTTAAACGTGGCTGAGTGCCGGGGCTGAGGCACACAATCAGCACCGCGGGGCTTGAGTGTTTTTTTCAAGCCCCACTCCACCCCACCACAAATTCGTCGTGGATGTCCAAATTCTAGCATCGTTTGTGAACCGAAAGATTGATTGACGCATCCCCCGCTTCCGAAGCCAACACCGAGCTTCTTTGATTTCGTCTATCGCGCATCCGAAAGCGCAAGGAAATCATCGATACCCTTCTTCCCAAAATGGCGGACTCTCTCGACTACATCAAGATCTGCGAAAGCTGCCCCGCCGGTGACGGTTGGGGTCCTGCAGTCACCACAGAGACTACCCTCAACGGCGTGCCATATGCGCCTTTCTCCAAGGGTGATAAGCTGGGACGTATGGCCGACTGGACTGCCGAGGGCAAGGATAGAGAGCGAGGTGGACGAGCACAGTACAACAGGAATTTCCGAGGTAGGTCGTATCGTGTTGTCGTGTTGTCGTGTTGTCGTGTTGTTCTGTCCTCTGTCGAGATCACACTCGTCTCGAATGAGCTCCTGGCTGACCGCAATCATTCCTTTAGACCAACAAGTCTATGGCTCTAGCCACGCCATCACCTTTAATGCCCCTCCCGCCGAGGACGAATCAACATTCTCAGTCGTTAGTAACGTCCGAGACTCGACAAAGTCAAGATACGGCCGTGGGGCCGTCTTCACTCGTGGCCGTGGCCAACGTGGAGGTCAGGCCGGTGCCCGGGGCGGACGAACTCAGCTTCAGAGAGGCGGCGCCGGTGCTGCTGGTCGACAGGGCTACGACAGAGGTGGCCGATCCAATGCTGGTCGTGGCGGTCGCCGCTTTGGCTGGAAGGATTATGACAAGCCTGCTCGTAACCGAGACGCCAGTATCAATGTCAAGGCCGAGTGGAAGCTTCTTGAGGAGATCGATTTCAACCGCTTGGCCAAGCTGAATCTCGACACCGACGAGGGCGAGGATATTGATGACTACGGTTTCCTCTACCACTATGACCGCTCTTACGACAAGCAGCCTGTCAAGGGTGCTGAGAAGAAGCTCACACCAATCGACCGTGCTGCCTACAACGTTACCACCTCATCCGATCCCGTAATCCAAGAGCTTGCCGAGAAGGGCGAGGCAACTATCTTCGCCACGGATAGCATTTTGTCCATGCTCATGTGCTCTCCTCGATCCGTTTACCCCTGGGACATTGTCATCTCTCGACAGGGTAACAAGATCTTCTTGGACAAGCGTGATAATGCCGCTCTTGATATGGTGACAGTCAATGAGAATGCCGCCGATGCTCCTCTTGATGCTGCTGATGGTAGTAAGGACACCATCAACCAACCAAATGCCCTTGCCGAGGAGGCCACCTACATCAACCATAACTTCACTAATCAGGTCGTCATCGAGAGCGAGTCGTCGAAGGTCACTATGGCTCACGGCAACCCCTTCTACAACTCCTCTGAGGATACCGACCCGCCTGCCAGCAAGGCCTACAAGTACCGACGCTTCGACCTTTCCCTTAACGAGGAGGAGCCTGTCCACCTTGTCGTCCGAACAGAGGTCGATGCCGTTCAAAGGAACGCCATCAGCGGCGAGGACCAGCACGTCAGCATCCATGCTCTCAACGAGTTTGACAGTAAGGCTCAAGGCAGCGGCGGCGCTCTTGACTGGCGAAGCAAGCTTGTTACCCAGCGTGGTGCTGTTGTTGCGACCGAGATGAAGAACAACAGTTGCAAGCTCGCCCGCTGGACAGTGCAGAGCATCCTCGCCAGCGCAGACGTGATGAAGCTTGGGTGAGTTTGCTAATTTACTGATATTTGAATGCTTTGCTAATCGGCCTGCAGTTTTGTTTCCCGTCTTACCCCCCGCTCCAATGACAAGCACGTCGTATTGGGCGTTATCGGCTGGAAGCCCCGCGATTTCGCTAACCAGATGAACCTCTCGCTCTCCAACGGTTGGGGTATTGTCCGCACTATCGCCGATATGTGTCTCAGCAGCGAGAGCCAAGATGCCAAGTTCGTCCTCGTCAAAGACCCGAACAAGTCTATCCTCCGTCTGTACGAGGTGCCTGCTGGTAGCTTCGACGATGAGGAGGAGGAGGAGATTGAGGAGCCCCAGGGCGAGCAGGAGCAGTAGATCAAAGGGAATTAGACATGGCCATGTCACGTTGTGCATATTCGGTAGTTTCATGACGATGGGGAGGGCCACGGGATAAAAGGCATGAGATTTGCAGGGAGTCCCATGCTCTAATGATTTGAAGCAGTGGATGCAATCTCTACCAGGTTCTGGAAGGCCATTTTTTGTATTTGACTGTGGTAGCAGTCTGGAACGAAAAGAACACGTGATTTTACTCGACATTTTGCTGTGTATATTTGTTGGGTTTGTGACTTTGGATGAGATTTGTTCCTTGACGTGAAGAACTCACAATCGATCGACTTACATGTTAATAGTACCCAATATAAATACTGCGACGGCGGTTACTATATGTTGCAATACCTTATTTCAATATTTCCCTCCCTCCCTCCTTGGGCCTCGATTCACAGCAAAATTTTGAAGTCGCCGCTGATTGGTGGCCAGGATAGGAGAAATATGTCAGCAAGAAATGTTTACCAAGACGCAAGCATTACCAGATATGTCGGGACCTCTGTTGAATCATCGAACAGAGAGACCACTGGTAATTGGAAGTGGCTCAGATGGTCCAAGCGAACAAAAGTACAACTGTCAGCACAGAACGTCGGTGGCCCGTCCTCGGTAAGGACGGCACGGGTAACCCGAGAGCAGTGTTAAGCTGTGGTATACTTGACGCGCCTCACGAGGCAGCGGCTTCGTCATGATGGTGGCCATCTATGGAGTACAATCGATGAGAGACTGGCTGGTTTAAGTTACCGGGGGATAGCGGGTTGTGGCTGAAGAAGTTTATGACACACGTCTGTTCTTGGCTGAAAATGACACCAGTTGGTCAATTTGAATCTTGAGATGCTCGACCTCCAGTCTAGACTCATGGTAACCTAGGGGGGCAAGAAAACTCGAGACATCTAGCCTAGGTGACAAAAGGATTCAGGTAATTTCAACTTAGGATCCGTGTAGATTTAAAGGACCATAGGCTGAATGTTTTTGGCACCTCGCCTCAAGGATCAGAAGTTTTGCTACTCGCCAAGAGCAACGTCTCGTTCATGCCGCACTACCGATCAGACGGACCTTAAGGTGACGGGACCCTCCCCGCAGCAGGCATTAAGAGCCTCTAATTGGTTGACCAAGCTCTCATTGTTCCAGTCTCGAATGCTCTAGGATGGCTGTTGCCGATGGCCAATTGAAGATCTGCTGCCCGTGACCTCGATACTTGTCACATGGCGGGCGCAATATAGATACTTCTTCTCCTCCACCCTCATCTCCATCATTTCTTTCCGAGGCGACACCTCTCCTGCACTTCTTTATCATACATCGCCTCTAGGTGGTCTATCGTACGCACCTCAATCGCAGCAACAACAGCTTCGTTTATCTATACCATGTCTGCTCAAGATTACTACGGTGGTGGTGGTGGCGGCGGCGGTTATCCTCAGCATCCCCAGCCTGTTCGTTACCCAAGCGCATGAAAAAAACCTTGATCGCGATTGCTAATTATCTCGTTTCGCAGTCTTACGGTCCCCCTCAAGGCCAATACGGCCCTCCCCAGGGACAGTATGGCCCCCCTCAAGGGCAATATTACGGTCCACCCCAAGGCCAACCTCCCATGCAATATCAACAAGCGCCTCCTCAACAAAGTGGTGGCAAGCGCGGCGGCGGTGGCTGCTTGACAGCTTGTCTGGCGGCCTTGTGCTGTTGCTGTGTTGCTGAAGAGGGATGCGAGTGCTGGTAAGTCAACCCTCGTGGAGTCATCGGCGTCATCAACCATTGGAGGCTCTTGACTAGCACCAATTGAGCTCCGCGCGGGCACTAAACCATACATACTAATGTGTGTTGCTCTATAGCATCGATTGTTGTGACTGCCTCTTTTAAGCGGCCTGCCTCAGCAAAACAAAGTAGATACGATCCCCACGAACCATATAATCAGTCCGCGCATGGTCCTACGAACCCCCCGAGAATCATTACACCTCTTCAGACAATTTGTAAAAGAATTTACAAGTACCCTGTCCCTCGATTAACTAATATACGACGTTCTCTCATAGAGATGGTGGACGTGGCATTACCAGTACAAATAAACCCAGTGACCGCACTGAACAGCCGACTGCGGTTCGACGTTCAGGCATACTGAATGATCGATGGGCGTAGCTCGTTGTTACCACGTATACGGCAATAGCTATTGTAAAATACACTATCGATATAACCAATTGATATGAATATAGAACATTGAATCATTTGTTTTGAAACTGTACGCGAGCTGATAGCGTTCTTTCATCTACCATCAAGTTTTTCCCCACCCCACAGGCTGAATGCATTCCTTTCGCCTCATCATTGATAACAAAGCACGCCCGAAGATCACTGGTTGAGTTGCACATAATTGGCAGGGAATAAACCGGCTTGTCCAGCATAGTGACCAAACCACCAATCGTCGTCAGGGAACTCCAAATTGGTAATTGTGGCATCTTCAGGGAAGCTCAATTCTGCAAGCAGGATTTAGTGACTGTTACTTTAGCGTGAGAGTGTATCTTACCATTATCTTCTGCCGCCTCGTAATCGTACAGGGCAACAGCCGTGTGGCCGGCCTCAGCCG
This sequence comes from Fusarium anthophilum, assembly GCA_013364935.1. NCBI lineage: Eukaryota > Fungi > Ascomycota > Sordariomycetes > Hypocreales > Nectriaceae > Fusarium > Fusarium anthophilum. The sequence continues at coordinate 17,427 of JABEVY010000719.1, forward strand.
GAGCAGCAGCAGCAGCAGCCGGAGCTTGAGTCTCGGGCTCGGGCTCGGCAACAGCTGGTGGTGAAGGAGGTGCCGCCGCAGCAGCTGGTTGCTCTGAATCATCATCCCCCACCAATTCAACATAGTTGCTGGGGAATAAGCCGCTCTCACCTCGTGAGTTGGTGCCCATCCACCAATCTTCATCCACCATGTCAATGTTGGTGACAATGTCGCCCTCGATCAGGTCGATTTCGTTGTCTTCAGCCTTCTCGTAGTCGTATTGGATCACCGCACGATAACCTCCCTGAGACTCTTGAGCTGGCTGAGCTGCGGGCTCAGGGGCGCGATGAGGCTCTAGCTCTGGCTCTGGCTCTGGACTGGGCTCACCCTCGAGAGCGCCGGCAGCAGCAGCAGCTCCGACCCCAACAGCAGCGCCTACGGCAATACCTGCAGCCGCACCACCAGCAAAACGGGCGGTAGATGAAACCTCCTTATCGTCTGCAAGATCAGACTCTTTGGGCACATCAATCTGGCTAGGAGTAATAGGAGGTGGAGCTCGCTGCTCAGGCGGGGTGCCGACTTCTGGCACAGGTCCACGGCTGACTGGAACAGCAACACGAGGGGGTGAGGGGGATCTTTCGCGCTCTGTAGCTGTTTGGTAAGCGGAGGGGTCTTCCCGTTCGTCATCCTGCTCATCTGTAGGTGCTGGTCGGCTGGGCAGTCCGGGAAGGGCAAAGCCTCCTGATGGTCGACCGCTAGGAATAGGCGGCGGTGTGGTGTCGTCCTCTGCAGGGCGAGCAGCGGGAGGGGCAGGGGCTCCCGCACTGATAGGGGTAGTGTCCTTGAAACGGTCTCGCAGAGCTGACACACCTGAAGGCGATGCTGGTGTATCCTCAGGTTGTTCGCCTGTGTTTTCCTGACTGATCTGTCCAGACACGCCGCGACCATAATCGCCAGTCTGCACTGGAGCCCAGCTCTTACCAGAGTAGCCACTCTTCCACTCACTTCCGCTCTTCTGTGGTTGAACAGGAGAAGTGCCACCGACAGGAGCAGGGGCGGGAGCACTGGAGGTGTCCTCCCCTCTCTCCCTAGCCTTTCGCTCGGCCCATAGTTGGGCAGGAGTTTTTCCGCCTTGATCAGCAAATGTACGGCTTGCAGCACCAACAGGGGCAGACTTTGCGGGAGCGGGAGCTCCAAAGCCTAGGCCACCGGGTGTGGGAGCCTTTGTCCCCGAAAAGCCTCCTGCGCCACCAAACTTGTTGGCGACCTTGGGTTTAGGAAGGGATGTTAGACGTTCGGACTGAGCTGGCTGAGAGAAAGCAGACATGCGTTCCGATACAGGTCGGGTCTCGTCCTCCTGAGGTTTCTCCGAGGCAGCAGGCTTAGCCTGTGCCCGGATTGCAGCGATGTCAACCTTTCCAACGGGTTCGTAGGATCCCTTCACAGGAGTTGGCCTGTCATCCTGTTTCTTTTGAGCCTGAGCACGGATAGCTGCAATATCGACCTTGCCAACGGGTTGATAGCCGCCCTTCACCACGTCACCTGCTGTGTCGTCGCGCTTGACGGGGGCGCTTCCGCTGGTAGTCGCCGTGGGTTGCTTGCTGAGATCAGCAATGTTGACCTTTGTGGGCTTGTAAGCAGACTCGACCTTTTCAATCTGGGTCCTTGTGACGGGGGGAGCATCAGCCCCCCACCCATCCTCATCGACATTTTCCTCTCTTTTGGATCGAGCAGCGACGAGTGGGTTGGCACGGCTGGAGGCTGTCGGGGTGAAGACAGGCTTGGTCTTGACAGGAGGAGGTGCAGCAGAACGAGGACTGTCTGAGCTTCCTGCTGAGTACTTGGCGCCGGAAGCATCGGCCACCTTTTGCATGATGGAATCAATTTCGAGGTCGCTCTCGGAGCGAGCGGTAATCTGAACATGATAACCGTGGAGGATCTTGGAAACCGCAGCAAGATGGCTGGTGAAGTAGCCCTTAGTTCGCTCAGGAACACCTCCTCCACACCATGCGATCAATATATTCTTGGGAAGGCCACTGTTGGGATCCTTGACCTTGGCAAATGCGAATTGAATGCGACCTTCACTAAAGTCCTCAATCAGATCGGCGAGGTCGCTTTCTGTATGCATGTTAGCGAGCTGATGGGATGATAGACATCCCCTTGTGTGTAACATACCGCCTGTTCCTTGGACCTTGAGAATACTCTCCTTGGCTCCGCTGTCTTGGAAGGCATTCAAAAGAGGGGCCTGGACCGAGAAAAGGGCCCAATGAGCATGAGTGGGAGAGCCGGAAGATGGCGGGGCGCCGTTAACAACACTGCTGTAACTGCTCTTGATGGACGGGCCATTTATCGAGGTATTGAGAGATGCCATCTTGGGGATTCTTGAGGTGTTAGGACGGAGTGAGGCAGACTTGAAGCTGACGAGCTAGGACGACGGAGGTTGGGGGTGACGCTGGCACCGTTGCTGCGGCGGCGGCAGCTCCACACGGAGAAAGAAGATATAAGTTCCGGAGGCGGTAGCCAGGGGAAGGATAACCGTGATCAATTCTCCAGTACGTCTGGTATCGCACAGCGTCGAGATATTGCTGTGGGAGTTGTATTTGGGAGAAGTTGAGGATGGAAACTGAACGTAGATTGGGGGATGGTGGGAATCTACCTTCGGACAACCATACAGTAAAGGTCCTAGGAGTGGGTTTCTTGGAGTGTGGCTGATGATGCAGCTTCGTACGTCGTCTGCATCAGTGACCTAAGGTAATACTGGTAGTCAAGGGGATGCAATAAAACTTAGGGCCTCTAACCTAGGTGACAAAAACCCTTAGGTAAACTGAGGTAAACTGAGTATAATTTAGTATATATATAGAGGATCTTAGACCGAGTATTTTTTAACACTTTAGTTTAACGTCAGAAGTCTTCTTACACCCTGAGG
>JABEVY010000721.1:0-16997 GCA_013364935.1 Fusarium anthophilum
CTAAATAAACTATATAATAAAGCAGTAGTAGTGCCAGTTTAAAATAGAAAATAAGGAAAAGATTAAAGCGGCTAATATAAGGATAGATACTAATATATAGTTAGAGCATATTAGGTAAGCAACCTATTTAGAAGGATTTAACCTAGAAGCTATATAGCAGTTAATTAATCCAGTAAGTAAGCATAAGTATACATTATAGTTAATATAGGATAGTTTAATATAAGTAATAAACCGGGCCTGTACTATAGCCACGTTAGCGCAGGTTAGCAGCTAGGTATTATTTAAGGCATAGTAAAAAGAAGTAAATAAGAAGCTAAGGTAACTATTTAATAACTAAATAGAGGACAATACATAGGCATAGTATATAGCTATATAGACTAAGTTAGTATATTATATATACTATACTAATAATATAGCAGATAAAAATAGGCCTAGGTATTAATTATTAAAGCAATAAAGTAAGCTACTTAATAAATTAAGGGAAATTATTAAAGTATATATTAATAATCTAAATACATAGCCTAACTAAAAGGCTAGTAATAGTTTAGGCTAAATTACTATTTAAGGTTCTAGGCATAGATAAATAGCTATATAAAGATAAATCTAAGTATAAATCCCTGGCGTAAATAAAAAGGCTAAACTACTAATACTAAACTACTATTTTATACTCTAGCTAATAAGGATTTTTAAAGGTATTAGTATTAAGGTTTAAGGAAAAAGTAATATATAAGTAAGTAGAAGAGTTAAAGAGCAGGATATGTTAAAAGTCTTTCTTTAGGCTAATTATACTAATATAGGCTATATAAGACACGGCACAGTAAGTTTCCCTATAATTAGTTTATATTTAAGACAATAAGGCTTAGTAAAGATAAGTAAGACACAGCACAATAACCTCAAGCCCTATAAGCCGCCGCTATGTACCCTGCACTTAGGAAAACCGTTTAACTTAACTTGGCCTAAGGCATTTCACACTCGATGAGACACTCATCTGGTAGGTCTAGCTTCCAAATCTTGCTAACTTTCAGACCTACTTTTTCCTCCAGCAACTTGAGCCAATCGGACTCACTTCTTTCCTGTGAGCAGAACATAGTCATCATCATAATGTCTCGCGCCGTCGTCTCCCAAGACGCGTTAGTCGTAGGGACAACTTGCTCGTGGATGAGAAGCCTGCTGTAACCCTGTTTCATAGCGTGGGTAATGTGACCGAGGATGATCTGGCATACGTCGTCGGGCCAGTCATGGAGGACGGAGTGCATGTAGTACGCACGGGATCCTGGGCTTGTCTCAGTTGTTGCACAGGTAGACCTATCGGATTGATTCTCTTCTCACCTTTGACGGGCTGCTCTGTGAAAAAGTCATGTTCCATAGCGTAAAAGGTTGGATGCATCTTCTTGACCTGGTTGATGGTAGCAGGGAGGTCTTGGAGGATTAACTGGCCCGGTACATGTGGGTAATGATGTTTCAAGTCTGTTAGATCCTGGCCAAGACAACCGCCAATGTCTACCCAAAAGGGTGCGTTAGCAGCTGTCTCGGCACCTTCGATCAGTCGTTGGTCGATCGGATATCGACCTGTTGACATCCACGGTGTTGGATGATAACCGACCATGTGGTCGTTGAAGTGCGACCCGTAGCCTTGAGTCTGAACCCAAGAAAACATGTCCTGATCTGTTTTATACGCATACATCAAGGCAGTATCCTTCGAGTTAATAGGGTTCCTCCATCCGCTCTTACGAGAGTACTCATGGAACTTGAGCGAGGCGGCACCGGTAGTGCAGGTCCTACGAATATCGTTAGTCCCATAATCATGTTTCGGATGATATCAATGGAAGAACTGACAGTCCTATTAGTCCGTTGCCAACCGTAGGGATACTCAATGATTTTGAGAAGACAGTGGGCTGATACTCGTCAGGTCCAGTTTCGTCAATGTAACCCATAGCACCTAAGTGGCGCAGCAAACGAGCTTGTAAATGCGTTAGATAAACCAAGACATATGTGATAAGGGGCTGATCAAGTTACCGAGGAGAGCAGGGTCTGCTCCTATTTCAGTGGCCAATTTCTGGACAGTCTGTGGTCTGTCCCCATTTTTAACCATAGCTTTCCACAAGCCACTGTCGACGCCAAAGGCAAGAGATCCAATAGAACTGGTCTTTTCACAGGTCAAGGATAAGTAAAAGAATCGTTTGAGCTCACAACAGACATACCATTGTCCAACAGTGCCTCAGAACTGTCTCTCGAGGGGTTTCGACAGCTGAAGTCAGAGTCCTCAGTTTGACTAGCAGCTTTTGCCGAGCATCCATGCTTCCGGCGGTGAAGGCATCGGCAGCTGAGACAATGTCATGGACGAGCTGAGGGACTGCATCAGGGTTGCAGGGCTTTTCGACATCTATGCTAACATGACTCTCTGGGGTGCATTCGGAAAGGCCTGTTAATTCCATGGTCTGCGTTTGCGACTTTAAAGCTGAGCCTAAAGAGGGATAATGAATTAGGATCTAGTATGACTCTTTTTCAGAGATACAACTTGTCCAACTAACAGTTATTTATACTTGTGGACCAACAGAAATGATTATGAGGGAGTCCAAATGAGGCTTTTGAGTAGGGAGAATTAGCTCACCTAGTAACTTGGCATTTTTCTCTGTAACGGTTACTTATGAGTCCGCCCAGGCGTGTTTCTATCCCAATAAAAAGTCAATCATTAGGTGCATTTACCCAGAGTACTAGCAGTTTTCTATATTAATGTGAAGTTTACAAGCTGCAACTCTACACCATTTGCAGTATCTACCTCTACGCAAGCATTCTTGATCTTTATTACAATGAGCACGCCCAAGCCATTAAAGGTCGCTATTGTTGGCGGTGGAATTAGCGGAATCTGCCTTGCCGTCGGCCTCCTTGACCAGCCACAGTTAGAGCTGACCATCTTCGAAGCTTCGCCCGCCTTTACTGAAATTGGGGCTGGACTGGCACTTGGCCCCAATGCTCAGAGAGCCCTGAAGCTTCTATCTCCTGATGCTGAAGCTGCATTCTGGCATTTTGCCACCGGAAACTCTTCACCCGAGTTCAGCAAGACATGGTTCAACTTTCGACGCCAAGCTCAAGGCCATGAAGATGGTCTGGAGCTTGGATCCATAGAAAACCAATCTGGACAACAAACCGTTCATCGGGCAAAGTTCCTGGATGCACTCATAAATCTTGTTCCCAAAGACAGGGTACAATTTGGAAAGAGACTACTAAGAATCTCTGACCATGGTGCATATACCGTGCTACACTTTGCAAACGGGACGGCAGCGAGGACTAACTGTGTGATTGGAGCCGATGGTGTTCATAGCACCGTGCGCAAGTACCTGCTGGGCGCCACATCACCTGAAGCAACGCCAGTGTTTTCTGGGATCGTCGCCTATCGCGGTTTGATTCCCATGGAGATCGCCAGGCACTCCTTGAGTAAATACGCCTCTGACGCGTACTTATGGTGCAGCAATGAAGGGATGGTCATGAGCTATCCAATCAACTCTGGCCAAGTTGTCAACGTGGTTGCAGCATGCTACAGAGAATCTTGGAACGAGAAGGTGTATGTGCTTAATACGACATTGGAACAGATGAGAAAGGATTTTCAGAGTTTCGAGGGTATACCCCAAGAGATTATCAAGGTACATTCTATCGCCTTACCTTCTTTTTTCGATGACCCTCGACTGACATTTGATAAGCTACTAGGTAAGCCCATGATATGGGCAATGCTGGAGCATCTGCCAGCGGCGCAATACAATGCAAAAAATGTTGCCATAATAGGCGACGCCGCTCATGCAACCACCCCGTTCCAAGGCGCCGGTGCTGGCCAGGCCATTGAAGATGCTCTCATTTTGAGTCAGTTACTGGGAAGAGTGCAATGTGTACATGAGATTGCACCTGCTTTGGCCGCATACAATACTGTTAGGAGACCTCGGACAGAGATGGTCATCCAGACGAGCCGAGAGGCAATGAAACTATACACCTTGGCTGACAGTGCGGAGACGTGGAAGCAAGCATGGGATGGAAGGATGAATTGGATCTGGGATATTGACCTTGAGGCCCATATCGCGGAGGCTTTGGAGATACTGAGACAGAATGACCAGGTCAGTTGCTCATGTTACATGGTCTAGGTCCCCATGCCAGGGTAATTGTTAAACGAACTAGTTCCATGTATCTCTTTCTGCCAAATCTTGACTCTTGTCAATTCTCTTTTTCAGTCGATCATTTCCTTGTAGGAATAGAATGTACAACAACTTAACTCTGGGGTATGGCGGGGCACCAGTCCGAGCAATGTTAATAAGAGCATAAGCTTTCTTTCTATTGTCATCTTTTACAACCTCAAGCTCGACCCTCTTGCGGCTGAGACACGGCTCATAGATGATCTTCTCCGTGTCTCTCATCTGCATCGTCCATTTTAGGATGACGTCACACCGCTCAGTGACTGGGAGAGAGGGACAAGATACCATCTCCCATCGATTTGTATTCTCATATCTCCCTTTTGTATTTGAGACATGCGTCATGATAGGCTAACAATGTGAATCCGAAATGCTTCTTAGCAACCCGCCTGAGACATGGCCAAAGCCAAGACTTATTCACATGTCGCTCCCAGGTATCGATAGGGTGAATGCGCTATCTAAGACATTTGGGCTTAGCTGAATCCTGCATCCCAGTCTTTTGGAAATCTTTACCAAGACACGGCTTGCTGGCTACGTGCAAATGTTATCTGTAGCTCTACTATGAACCCTGATATCGTATTAACCCATGAAATTGGGTAGCGCCTGTGGGTTAGTTCGGGCCTAGATCTGATATCTTGCTAAGTTCTGTCTGCTGATATCTTGCTGTATAGCATCTTTGGCCAAACGAGCATTGTAACTCTGCCTAGCGTGTCTCCACAGTCGCTATCCAGTTTCATGGGTTGATACGGTAGAACTGTGATCTACGATCACAGTGAGGAATGGGCCAAATAATGGTAGTTGAGAAACCTGATCGCGATGAAGCCAGCTCGAGAGTTGCAAAGAGTATTCAATTGTGGATAGAGAAGATATTTAATCCTTTATTGGGCCCGGTTCCTATTCGATTTCCTTACTCTTCATGGAATACTTCATTCCAGCATTTACCTTTACTCAATCTGGACAGCTGGAGCATCTGTGGCTTCATTTAGTTGTATACGTCTATAACACATTGTCTCCCTCCAAATAGAAGTTCCATAGGCGAAAACGCCGTTCGACTTGATTCCCGAAAACTTCGATACTCTCATCATGGGATCGCTACCATCGCCTGGCTGGAGACAGCTGAAAGTCGCTGTCATTGGCGGCGGAATCGCAGGAATGTCAGCTGCTATCGCCCTTCGTCGGGCAGGCCACACAGTGTTTATTTATGAACGTGCTGACTTTGCTGGCGAAGCTGGCGCCTCTATCTCCTGTGCAGCCAATGGCACTCGATGGTTGAATGAATGGGAGGTGAACTTGGAAAAAGGTGATGGAGTTATCTTACGCAAACTAATCAGCCGTGATTGGACGACTGGTCGAGTACTAAGCCTATATGAGCTAGATGACTACGAGGAACGGTGGGGACATTTGTACTACATGTTCCAGCGGCAGTGTATGCACAACATGTTGAAGGACTCTGCTTTGGGAGACGGCAAAGGTCAGCCTGCAAAGCTCTTTGTGAATTACAAGGTACGTAGTACGCACATTGACTCTGCCATATTAACTAACAAAACACCTTATCTACCACAGTGTAAGAACATAGACATCGAGACCGGTTTAATCGAGTTTGAGAACGGGAAGCAAGTTAAGCATGACCTTATCATCGGCGCGGATGGTATTGGATCCACCGTTCGGGGCATCCTCGACATATGGCCCGATAGGCGGCCTGCCAGGTCAAGTTGCTTACATGCCAATGTTCCCACTGAAAACGCCCTGGCCGCTGGCCTTGTTGATTTCTCCAGGGACCAGGCATTGCAGTTCTGGGGAGGCCAGGGAGAGCTCTGGGACAAAATCGTCTTATCCCCATGCCGGGGAGGTAAGCTTTTGTCATACTATTGCTTTTTCCCCCGAGAGAAGGGCGATTACCTGAATCATACTTGGGGAAGGGAGGACAGGCCTGTCGACGAACTACTCGCCCCATATCCTAGTCTTGACCCCCAAGTCCGAGCTCATTTAGCCCTTGGCCAGGATATTCAGCCGTGGCGTCTATGGACACAGTAAGTTTCATTGCAGATCGCAAGCCAGCATACGAACTAACCATATGTAGTGAGCCATACCCATACATCACAAAGAATATCGTTTGTTTAGTAGGCGACACAGCACACCCAGTACAGAAAAGCCCTCAACTGAGACCCATACCCGGATTAAACTAATGCGGGTATCTAGATGATGCCTCATCAGAGCCAGGCAGCTTGTATGGCAATTGAAGACGCAGCTGCGCTTGGAATTCTCTTTAACAAGACATATTTCAAAGGGGATGTGTCTGAGCAACATGTATCGTGCCTTTAGACCATGGACCCCTGATGGCCTGCTGCTCTCCGTCTTCACTGCAAACAACGACGAGAAAAATCGACGGATGAAGCAGCACATCGCCATGTACTTTTCTCTTTCATATGTCGTATCAACGTTCGAGAAAAGAATCGACAGGACAATCAACATGTTTCTCAATCAACTCGACCAACAGTTCGTGGCCACAGGTGCGAGCTGTGACTTGACACAATGGTTCAAGTTCTTTTCCTACGATGCCATGGGTGAAATGACATTTTCTCGCGCGTATGGATGTATTGAGCATGGGAATGACTCTATTGGTATTATCTCTGATGTCAAGAACACCATGCTTGCCATTGGACCTGTAAGTCACACGAGCATAAACATAATCGTGATTTAATGAGGCTGAACTATGAGAAGATGACGCAAGTTCCGTGGCTCGATTGGATCTTGCACAAGAATTGGCTACTTAACTCAATCAAGCCCGAACCTGTTTCTTGTCTCCTGATGTACGTGTTGAAACGTATTGCAGAGCGTAAAAACAACCCAACGAAGCTTCACAATACAGTCGACGCCGGTCCTGACCTCAACAGCAATTTCCTTGGCTATTTCATACAAGCCCAGGAGAAGGAATCCAACAAGGTACCTCCTCGGTTTCTTTCAACATGGACCTTGGCCAATATTCTGGGAGGATCTGACTCGACAGCCTCTATGCTTCGGTCAGTTGTCTGTTTCCTTGTGGAAAACCCTGACGCATTGCAAAATGTGCGGGATGAGCTACTGGACAAGCAACGAGACGTCACAGGTTTCTCACTGCCTGTCCCAAAGTGAACCGAGCTACAAAACCTCCCTTTCCTGGACGCCTGTATCACCGAATCCCTTCGACTCGACCCCCCATTTGCCACATCTCTAGAACGGATTGTTCCCCCAGGAGGCATGACAGTCGGTGTTCATTTCCTTCCAGAAGGTACAGTGGTAGGTATGAACCCATATACCACGAATCGTTACAGACCAACCTGGGGTGAGGACGCAGACGTGTGGCGGCCAAGCCGCTGGTTAGAGGGTGATCCGGCGTATAGAAGAAAGCTAGAGGCCAGTTTATTAAGCGTGAGTTCCGTGCGTTTCTGTTTAGATACGTTTGGCATCTAATTATCCTTTAGTTTGGGGCTGGTACGCGTACTTGCCTGGGCCAGAATGTTGCAATGTTTGAAATCAAGAAGCTTGTAGTAGCTCTTGTTATGAAATATAATGTAAGTTTAAATCATATTATCACTAGCAGGCACTGATGGTTGCAGTTCAAGCTTATCAAACCGCGAGAAAAGAATAACAAGTATTCATGGATCATAATGCCAGAAACTGTTGAGGCAACAATCAAGTCTTCCGCGAGCTAGTCAAAACAGCTAAGTCTCCAGTATCTAATATCTTATCTTCAAGATCAAGTCCATTATGGAATGGGGTATGGTTGACCTCACGATACAAAATCCATTTCTCAATGGGAAAGTACGCACATACTATTGTTCCGTTCTCGGGTTGGTAGTACCTTAGCTAAACCATACCAAAACTTAAAGCAACTTGAATGAAAGCCATCATAGCACTTGAAGAGCATTTTGCAAAGCCCCCTTCTCATCTTCCTTACATTTTTTCATCTCCTCCTCAAGTGCCGGTCGGAGTTTCTGCCGCACTTCCCTCCAGACAGGGCCTCCCTTGTCGGTAGCAAGTTGATCGAGAAGAAGTCTGAGAGTAAAGGGGGATCGGGGAGTCTTTAGTGTTTCTACCAAATTGGTCACCATTGAAGACATTGCAGCCTGATCGGTCAGGTCTTCGCGGGTCACCTTTGGTGTTTTCGAGTCCCTGATTTGCGCTGTCAATATATTTCGCCGTTCTCGCAATGCCGCTGATGTAGTGTCTCGAGTACGCTGCTGCTTTTCCTCGAACTTCGCCGGGGAGATGTGTTTGTTGTTGCGGTAGCCATCGAGGTTAGTACCCAAAGCGTAGGACCTGCGGCTTGTAGCAGCCATGTTGTCATAAGTCCCTTCCATGGACTTGGTGCGTGCCTCGACTTTCTGTTTCGCCCCAGTCGGAACATGGGAGGTGTCGGTAGTGTCTATTGGCTCAGTCCGGGGTATGGATCCCGTCTTCCACGTGCGGCAAAGCTCATGCTCGTACTTTCGCTGCTCCTCCAATGACACAGGCTCCTTGTTCGAGAGTCCAGACATGGCGAGTTCTCGTCCCATTGGGCCAGTAACCGCAGGCCAAGAAGTCGCTTGGATGGATGGCTGAGCCTTGCTAGCGCTGGGAGTCCAATCTGGGGCTTTGTAGGTCTTTTCAGGCCTCAAAGCCTGTGACTTCACGGTGTCAGACTCCCATATATTAGCAACCTTGGTGGATGAAGGGCCAAACGTGAATGCATGTGAGGTTGTTCTGCGCGGAGTCCAAGTTGATTCTCCAGCCATGATTCTTTGTACCAACAGGTTAATAAACGTCTGGCAATTTCTGTTAAAGACGCTATAGCTTTCGTAAAGCTCATGTGTACAAAGAGTAGTGGCTGCGATAATAGTTAGTAATGTTAAAATTTATACAACCTCTTTCGGCTATGGGCAAGAACCTACCACATTGAACAATTGATTCATTGTCCCAGCTTGTGAATTTCCCCGTCTTCTCATACTTGATGCCTCCTTGCGGCTCGGTTTCTTCACGCTTTTGTCGTGTACGATGAAGAACAATGATCCCGCCGTCCGAGCTCCGTCCGAGCTCTACGCAAAGTCCTTGGCGCGTTTGCACGTCTTCTTCAGTCTCGACGTATATCCCCCAATGCTGAATTGATGAGGCCGGGATGTAACGCCCAAGATAAACAGGGCCGGAGACGGGAACACCTGTCCCAGCTGGTACTGTAAATATCGTAATATGTCGCCATGTGATTTTCTGGGGTTCCATCTTGTTTGACTTAACCGACGACTTGTGATTCTCTTCGTAGTTGGATACTCTAGACAGCATCTCTCCCTCGTTTATTAACCGTCTGTCAGCCAAATTGCGGCCCAAAGCTGTACAAGGCACACCATTGGGCTTCCATCCAATCACCGATGCAGCGTTTCCAGACCTCAAAAGCTGTTAAATACAACAGCCTGATTTTACTGATGCCTCAGGCATTATGTCTGACACTACGGCCTCTACCTCATGGATCAGGCTCTACTGATAGAATGAGATTACAACAACAATTTTCACAAATACAAAATAAAATGTCGTGGGCTGAAATAAACAACATTCTTCGATCTTGTATGGCCCATATTGGAGACGCAATTCGCTACCTCTGGAACTTGGCCACTAGGACCGTTGAGACGGGTTACTCACCTTGGGGAGTCTGGGAATGCACAGCCAAGAACTTGCTCCAGGCGCCACAGTCACATCGTAGCGAAGTCTTTCAACATTTCCTCCATACCAAGCAACGAGAGCTTGAAATAGTAATCATATCTGTATGTGTAATCGCCCAAACAATCAGCTCACATAATCTAAGTATTTTCTGATTATCTAGAGTGTTCTAGTTGCTACCCTCGTCGGCAGCCTGATGTCGTGGAATTGGTTCCCAGTTCCTCCATACACTGCAAAGATCGCCATGCTTTGCGCACTTGTCCATGCGCTTCTAGGCACCTCGATTGCCACACAACAGTTCCTGATTATGGCTCAGATCTCAATCAGCCCACACCGTGACAAGGCGTTACTATGCGCAATTCTCGGATCAGATCCTGGCAGTTGCACTTCTCCAATGCCTCGGCCCAAGCGTCTGACATCGTTCTCTTGGCAAGCCCCTACTATGCTACTAGGAAACAGCATAGTATTTTTGCTAGTCGGCATTTCTATCCACATATATGACGCTGCACAAACTGCTGGAAAATGGGGGGCTGACATAGTAACAGCGCTTTGCTTTACTATATCATTGGTCTTTGCAGTCACCACATACTTTATTCATTGGGTTGCACTATACTGGGTGGTTGATACTGAGCTACTGGCCTAACGAGGGTGTTCACTATTCAAAGAAGCTATTCTATAATATAAATAGTTAAGCTTCACTTTCGGCGTCACGCTCCTCGATGCCGTCATCCTCCATCTTCAAGGTATAAGCCCTGCCATATGCATTCTGGGGATCTCGCTTTTTGAATCCATCATCCTTCATCTTGAGGGTATAGAACTTCCTGTATGCATCCTGAGGATCACGCTTTTCGAAGCCGTCGTCCTTCATCTTCAAAGTGTAGGCCTTGCCGTACGTGTTCCTCTGAGGCTCACGCTTGTCAAGATCATCTTCCAAGATGTACTTAGGGCCGTATCCAGGAGGTGTAACAGGGTTTGCCTCTCGCTTATCAAGGTCATCATCCAAGATGTACTTATTACCATAAGTAGGAGGCGAAATAGGATTTGCCTCTCTCTCAGCAATCTCATTGCCTAACCTAAAGGTTAACTTGTATTGCTTGCCAGGCATAATATGACGTACCGGGAAGAGGGCTTGCAACTGCAAAGCTGCAGAGTGCAGCGGTGCTGAGGATCTGAGAGAACTTCATTGCAGGTTGATTTGCTAGAGGCTGCTGTGCTGTGATACTTGTTTCTTCCTCAGCTAGATCTTACACGGGATAATTTCAGTATTAAATACAATACTCTATCGTCTACTCTTTCGCGCAGCTCGTATATTTGTTCAAATCGGGCACTACTGGGAACGGAAGGTCTTTTTGTTGCGGGGTAGATAAGGTTCGAATATCCAACGAGATGCATTGAGTGGTGTACCTCAACAGAAGTTCTCGTAACGATACCTCACCACATATCTTGTTTTGGTGTAGGATGGTGATGCCAGAGTCCAAAGGCATCGCGTCAAGGGAAGACGTCTTACCGGAACTCGGCATCTGTCTCCAAAAGTACCCACTTTGATATCCTCTTGGGAAACCCGACATCTGTCTCGGGTTGCTGTGCCGGATTGATCGGCATCTTACACCAAAAGTACCTCTGATATTCTGCTTGCGGAAGGTGGTTTAGTTTTGGCCCCCAGATTTGGTGATGATAACAAACCGTTGGTGATAAAGCAATCCCATTGCTCAAGCTTCAGCTCATCTTTCCTAGCATTTAGTCTTTTACAAACCTGAGAGTCCTGAGTTATCTCCACCGTATTAGCCTGCTCCCCAACAGATTCTATGAACATAGCCAAAATCATGTCATTTAAAGAAGACAGAGGCTCTGATGAGAGCCTTCTAGGCAGTGAAAGAGAGAGTGATGAGATCGAGTGGACTCGACCAAGCCAGCGACAGAATTGGAGAACGCGTGCTTGGGTGGTTCTTAATCTTCTTCTCTTTCTGATTTCTCTCGGTCTTTTCGTCGCTGCGTCCCTCAGGTTCAACTCAGAGTCGGAGATGGATTCCATTCGCAAGACTTCTTTTTACTGTGAGCTTCTCCTCGCTCCCTTCAATGCCAATCTTTGACTAACTTCTATCGCAGCTCCTGTCCTGGACTCCATCAACTTCAAGATGAGGCCTATTGAGACAGAGGGTGGCTTATTCGAAGCAAAGAACCCGTCCAAGTGGCGCAACTCCCTCAAGCCTGATCACGAGGTTGATGAAGCATGGGAGGATCTTGAGATCATCCGTGTTTTCCCCATCACCGAGACCGAGGTTCGCCGATTGGGCAAAGACCCAGAGCTCCTCGTCAAGTTCCCCGAAGACTATGGTCTTGGTGATAATGCCTATATGGCTCAAATCGACATGTTCCATCAGATCCACTGCCTCAATCTTCTCCGGCATCTGGCTTGGGCTGAGTACAGCCGCAATGGCACCGCAAAGAAGCCTTTCAGCGACTTGCATTGGATTCATGTCAGCCATTGCACCGACATATTGATGCAGAACCTCATGTGCAATGGAAATCTGGACATCATCACCTTCAACTGGGTTGAGACTCAGTCGAATCCATTTCCAGACTTTGCTGTGAACCATCAGTGTAGGGATTTTGATGCGATATACGAATGGCAGGATAAACACTCAGTGCCAAAGGAATGGGGCCGGAATGTCACTCGACCAGCTGGTGCAAAGCAGATCCCAATCAGCGAAGAGTATTATCGTATATATGGGATTGAGAAGCCTCAGGTATCTACAACACCTTAGTCACACAAATAGCTTGAATACATATTCCTTTGTCAGTAAGTATCGAGAGTTGCAGTGGCTACAATGATTCCTCTTCAAAAAGTCCAATGGGTAATCTGGCCTTCCCTGCTCACTCACACCGCCTCTTCTTCTCTTCTCTACACTTTCACTCTCGAGGCTCCATCCTATCAGTATCAAAGATGATCTTGATGACCTCTGGGTGCCCGTCTGCACTACTAGCCGCTCGGTAGAGCTCCAGAGCCTCTGCCCATAACCCTGGTTCATTCGTCTTAGCTTCAACTGCATCCTCCCTGATTTGATCAGGGATCGTGATATCAGGATTTGGGCCTTGGTCAATGATCACGCCGTTTTCTACCTCTCCCTCGATGCAGTAGCGAGCCCAAATTGCGTCCCCGTATCGTTGCTCTCGAATTGAATCGATATAGATAGTCTTCCATGGCTCGACAAATGTCACCATTGTCTGTGTCAGTACTTCATGGATTGAAATATCAAGGAACAACTCCTCTACTGGGCGCATGATATCCGGTTCGCTCATTTTGGAACTGCTTTATGTCAATATGCTACAAAGTCCAAGAAAGGGATATAGCCTGCAATAGTCAATTTCGTCAAGAGCTAGGGGTTTGATGATAGCCGATAAGATGGAAATAGATACGCACGTTATTAAGATAGAATACTAAACTACACGGAGAAGGACAATGATAGAATTGCTTGAGTAGAGAGATTGACGAGATGGTGGCGATGAAATAATTCCTGAGGCGGGGACTGTTGCTTTTATCTTAGTGGAGGCTGTAAGGCAACGGGCTGCAGTGGGCGAACTGGCAGGGGCTGTATGTACTGTAATTGGGCTAGGCCTCTTAACATACCATACCTTGCTTGCCACAACCTTATAAGGCTCATGGCGCACATACTTACTTACAGGCGTGTGCGTAAGCTAAAAGTGGACTTCCAAATAGACATAGTATCTATAAGCAAGTTTTCAAGTCCAGGAATATAATCATCCTTTCTTGCAAAATAAGCATGTTGGTAAAGTGGATGTCACTCTTGTTACGAGCGGGGTATTCACTGGGTTGAAATGGGTGTGATGGGTGTGATAGCTAAGACATAAAAATAGTATAGATAAAGGCTATAGCTTCTTTATTATACTTATAATTTACTATGGGTGCAAAATAAAGCTCATTAAGAGTCATGGAGGCTTCTATTCTAAAAAGGGAATGCTACATCCCGCTTGCTGATTACAAAGCAATCTGAACTGTCTTCGACATGCTAGGAGTGCCCTGCGGCGACATGACAAAGAGATAGTAATAGCCAGGCAGAAGGATACCATTGTCCTTGGGTAGCTTAACAGTATACTGGGTGCCCTTGACTTGGAAGTCGGTGAGAGGGACGCGCCTCTGGTCGCTGTTGACGGAGTGTGTAGCGCTTCCCATGCGAACAAGAGACATCTTAACCTTGCCAGAAGTGTTGGTGACGTTGAACTTGAGAGTGCTGCCCGCTTTAACAGGCTTCTGGGCAAGGTTCTGGATGATGGGGCGCTTAGCAATGGAGCCATCCTTGTTGAACAGGTAAGGAGGCTGGAAGATCTCTGCATCAGCGTGGTCAGCTGTCTTGTCGCAGCCAGCAGTTGAACCACCAATCTTGGCAACATAGCAGAGACCTCCACCGCCAATGAGCACTGTAGCATCAGGCAACAGAATAGACACAGAGTGGTAGTTGCGGGGAACAGCGTGAGGCGCAAGCTGGGTCCACTTGTTGGTGGCAGGGTTGTAGAGCTCAGGGACCAGGATACCGTCAGTGTTGGTGAAGACCATTGCCTTTCGTTGACCTCCAGTAACAAGAACAGTTCCATCAGGAAGAACGACAGCATTGCCGAAGCCACGAGGGAAGGCCATGTCAGCAACGCGCTTGACGGAAGCAGGCTTGTAAGGCGCGCCAATGGTGGTGATATGAGCACGCTTGTTGGCATCGCTGGCGGTGTAGTCCTGGGCACCACCAGCTGACAGAATCTTACCAGCAACGGCGTCGTACATGACAAAGATACCGCACATAGCATCAGCATTATCTCTCTTACCAGACTTGACGATTGAACCCTTTTGCTTGGTGCCGTACCAATGCTGTTCCTTGCTGGGGCCGGCTTGGAAGACACTGCCATCTTTCCAACCAAAGAGCCAAGCGTGGTTATCCTCTCGCCAGATCCCCTCTCGATCCTTGGTGAGCATGGGCTTGACGTCAGCGCCAGGCAGCATGGTCCATTTGTTGGCCTTGGGGTCGTAGACTTCGCCGTTCTTTCCCTCGCGGGGACCCGAGTAAGCCCCTCCAATAGTGAACACTCTGCCATCAGAAAGGATTGTAGAGGTCTGGTAGCCACGAGGAATCTTCATGTCGGGTCCTCGAGTGAATGCGTTGGTCTTGGGGTTGTAGAGCGTCACAGCCTCAGCATCGGAACCACCCTGGATCAAGATGCGTCCATCAGCGAGTTGACTCATTCCGGGACAGAACATATCGTGGTGAGTATCAGCGACCTCGCGCTGTCCGACGGCACCTGAAGGAATGTCAAGAACTCCAAATTGGGTACGCCCAGAGGCACCACCGAAAGCGTCAGCGCCCCAAGATGAGAAGAAAAGAAGCTTTTGCGATTGGGGAAATTGGGGAACAACATAGGCGGCGACGGGAATGACAGGGAGACGGATGAGATCAGACCATTTGCCTTGCGTTGCAGGCTTAGACTCGACTGGGGAGTGAACGACGCTGTATCGCTTGCTCTGTACCCAAAAGAGCGACGCCTTGGGCTCGGTCTCTTTGATGTGGCAGACCTTCTCCTGCTTGTCGTAAACAGCTTTCTTGCATGTCTTGATACCAGAGCAAATATCAGCGCACGCAGCCAGAGAGGCGCAGTTCTTGGTCATTCGAGCAGTCGGGCCGACGTAGTCGCTGTTGTGGCAGACGTTGAAAGTCTTGCCGCCCTTGGAGCGGTAGTTGTTGGTTGGGTTGGGGCAACGAGAGATGAAGACTCCCTCGTTGGCGTTCTTGACTCGGATTGTGTCAAATTTGGCGTCTGACGCCCAGTTCATCTGGGCCTCGTTGGCATTGTCCTTGACGTGACAGATGCGGTTTCGCTTATCGTACACAGCCTTGACGCATCGTGGGTCCTTGCTGCAGATTTCGGCACAGGCATTGGTCGATTTGATGTCCCGAGCGACCTTGAGACTGCCTCCACCGTATCGATAGTCGGTATTGCGGCAAATGGTGTACTCGGTGCCGGTCTTGGATGTCCACGAGGCTTCTTTCGATGGGCACTGCGTGAGAGCAGCAGAAGAGAATGGAGTAATTAGTAGGGCTGCTAGAGCCACGAATGTAAGTTGAACCATGTTGGTTCAATTAGGAGATTTGAAGGGTGATGTCGATATCGAGGGAATGTTTGTCGTAGTTGTCAAGTCAGCGAAAGATTATTAGTCGATTGGTGTAATTATTAGATTATCGAGAACCACAAAAAGAAAAGAATGACGATTCAGTAGTTAACGAGTGTCTGAACGAAACAAATGTCGAAATAGAGAAAAACGAAAGAAAGACTCGAAAAGCGAGTGCAGAGAGGAATGGTCCTGTCTGATGCAAGCAGAATAAAGAAGACCAGGCAAAGCTTTTATGTTTCAAGCTTAAAAGGTAACCTCAATGTACCATGCAGCCACGATCTCAGCTGTGGCTATGTTTAGACGCAAAAACCCTGGTTGTATGGACGGAATTCTCGTTCTCTGCCCTGTCACTTTTCCCCTATCTGGTGGAGCTACCGGTACCTGACACTAAGCTAAGCACAAACGAAGCTAAACGATGCTCTCGGACCCACGCCAAGCCGCTGCCAAGCTGTTTGTGGATGAAATACGAGGCCTGAAATACTACATCAGCGGTTATGTCCGTTTGTTCAGGGTCCTACGCGCTGGGAAGACAAAGGGATGATGCCATTATTGCTGGACCAGCTATAGCCTTAAGACTCACATTAGTTCCCGCTGAGGTTGCTCTGTGCGTGGGTATGTACCTAAATCGGCAGATACAGTTGAACATCCCAGACACTAAAGTGATATCACTTGAGTGATATTGAGAAAGTCACTGATAAGTGCAATTGCGCTCTGACATGCTTAACAAGCACACAGACCTTAAGTTACCTATAGTATGAGTAGTACACTCTGTATTATTACGCGTTTAGTCTGTTTAATTTAAAGAAGGCCGTGCTAAAAAGCTTAATATATTAGTTTTGCTATTACGTCGAAGGCCTGTATCAAGCCTATTTGTGACTACTATTGTAAGTACTTCTTCATTGTGCCTAAAAGTAATTATGTTAGTATAAAAGATATTTTCTTTCCGTAAATACTAATTCTACTATATAGATGAAGAATTAATA
>JABEVY010000724.1:0-14274 GCA_013364935.1 Fusarium anthophilum
ATGATAATGTGGACTGAGAGAGAATCAATCACATACGACCATACCTATCAGAGAACTCGGGATCCCGTCCGCTCTCCCATAGATAAGCTGATAAGGGGCGGATTAGTAGTTGGGTCGGTGACGACCAGCGAATCCCCGCTGTTGTATGTATTCTCTTTTGCTGTTTCTGTGAACTTTTTGCTGAAGGGGATGAAGGTTGGATCGCTGGAGGGAGGGGCGTTGGGAAGCGATGGTGGGCTGAACTGAGTCACGAGTGGCGTGTATAGACTAAGATGATCGTTCTGAAATGCAATTTCGCTATGTCCGATGTATGCGTAGGCGGGCAAATAGAGCCAAAACGCCAGTGTGAACACCGATTCGAGATCATCGAAAGGCATCTACCAGGATGCAACTCGCACAAGACCAACCGCTTGACAGATCTCAGTCTGCTGCAAAAAAATTGGTCTTGAACTCGATTATCTTCGTGGTCGAGATCCCCGTTGCAAAAAGTCCAACTCCTTCTTCTCCTTACCAGCAAACTTCTTCCTCTTCCTCTCAATCGCCCTATCGACCTGTCCCTTACTCATACCCTCATATCTGTTGACAAGCAGTTGCTTCTTCTGTTCGCTCTTCTTCAGGTAGAACGGCGTCTTGCCTTGCGCCACAAGCTCCTTCTCCTTCTGGCGATGCTCCTTCAGCAACCTCTCCTCTTCCTGTCTTCGCATGTTGGCCTTCTTGCGAGATTCCATGGATTGGAGTTGGCGCTTTAGATTGTCCTTCTCGTAAGAGTCTTTGGTCTTCTTGATCTGTGCGCGGAGATCGGCCATCTCCTTGTCGCGGTATTCGTCTAGGAATGCGTAGGCTTTGCTGGCTTTTTCTTCGTCGACACGGCCTACTAGGGGGTCGAAGCGAGGATCGCGATATTGGCGCCGGTTATCTGGGAGGATCTCGCGGCGGCGAGATACGGGTTTCTTGGAGGTTTGTTCTTGAGGGGCGTGTTTGGAAGAACGTTTGGGCTTGGGGTCGTCCTTTGATTTGGTGGATTTCCTGGGCGCTGGTGTTTCTGTTTTCGGGGCGTCTCCATCGGTAGATTTCTTCGATTTTGATTTGCGACCATCAGATGGTAATGATGCTTGTGCTTTTGCGAGAGCTCCGAACGAGACCGATGAGAGGTCTATCTTTGGTGTGTTTTCCTCAGGCTGTGGTATAGTCAGCAGTGGGTTTTCGAGGAGAGACGTTAATGAGCTAACCTCTGATTCATCTCCCGAACCTTCTCCAGATTCTTGATCTTCCTCGTCGTCGTCGTCATCGTCATCAGATGAGCCTCGAATACCCTCCTCCTCCACCTCATCATCATCATCATCGTCCTCACTTGAGGAACCTTGACTCTCTGGCTCTTCCACCCACTCATCCTCTCTCCTCGGTCGCACTCTTCTCTCCAGTCCAAATGACGATGGCGTTTTTCGCTTGAAAGCCATGATGTGCTGTTGTATGTAATTGAATAACCACTCTTCAATGTTTGATCATAGCGACGCTGGGAACTTTTTTATTTTCCACCATTGATAAGCCCCACGAGGAAGTCTTATCTTAGCGCCCCGGTAGCTGAATACCCGCATTGAACGTTCTATATACTGTGCTGGTCAAAACCTAGGAACCTCAAGATCAAGACATTTTAGAAGATGGAATATTTTGTCGCTACGTACTAGAGTCCATGAGTCCCTGTTTTCGTAATTAGTCTCTTGCAGCACAGTATCCAGTATATGAACAGTCTAAAAGTGCCGTTATGGTCTCTCTAGTTAATGATTTGCGTACCTAAATGGATCTAGGCCCACCCCCTGCCGCCCCGCGATTTCGGCCGCTAAAGTTAAAGAAAAGCCAATGTTTGTATCGCAAATCGTGTTCTTCTTTGATTAATGCGCCTCTCTTCCTCCTTTCCCCATGCTGGGCACCGCTCGCCGTCTGGTGAATAAGCGCAATATTTTATTCTCTTGTACATCCCGTACTCATAAATTCTTTGACTTTAGCTTTACTTTTCCATTGCCAGTCAACTCAACAGCACCCCAGACTTTACCATCACAGGATGCTTCTTTCCTTCTCCCAGCTTCAGCCATGACAGGATATAAAGAGCCCGCCGTGCCGAACGAGTCGTCATTCAGGCCGATGAACATACCGGGCCTCACGTTGGCGCAACCGAGACAGGGTGATGCGCCCAAGAACGCCCCCAAAGGCCCCAAGAAGAAGAATAAAGCGGCTGTAGACGCAAAGTACGTTCAGAAGATCTATCTCATATATACATAAGGCTCCTGGAGGCATTCCAACGCTCCGAAGGACTTTGGAAATGTATAATCTATCAGTTGTGATTTCTGTCTGGAATAAGACTGATATCACCTGAGGATGCATCAAAAGCCTCTAAACTCATGGCATGTAGTCTTTTCATACCACGTCACTAACTCCTCTTAGAATCCCCAAAGGCCCCAGGGCAATGATCCAGGCTCCTCCAGCTCGACGCCGCTCTTCATCACCCAACAAGATCCCAAGCAAAGCCTCTGGGGGTGTTCCCAACCCCACGCCCCAATATATGGCCCAAGCGAACCTCAGCCCCGAACGACTCCCTCAGCCGCGTCGCATTCTTATTATAATGGACCTCAACGGTACTCTCCTCTATCGGCCCAACAAGCGCCGGCCCTTCGACTTCGTCGAGCGACCTCACGCAAAGACCTTCATGAAATATTGCCTCGACGCTTTCCATGTTGCGATTTGGTCCTCAGCCCGTCCTGAAAACGTCAACAAGATGGTTGAACAGCTCCTCACACCTGAGCAGCGTGAGCGGGTTCTTGTCGTCTGGGGTCGTGATTCTTTTGGTCTCTCGGGTGATGATTATAACGCAAAGGTGCAAGTCTACAAACGCCTCACGACCGTGTGGACTAATCCGCGGGTCAGGGCTGCTCACCCACAAGCTCATAAAGGAGGTCTTTGGGATCAGAGCAACACTATTTTGGTTGATGACTCGCTAGAGAAGGGCCGGAGTGAACCATTCAACACGCTTACACTTCCAGAGTTCTCCGGTCTGTCTACGGAAATGCCCAATGTCTTGCCGCAGGTTCACGATTACCTGAATGAACTGGCCTACCAGGCGGATATCAGCCGCTTTGTAAGACAGTCACCTTTCAAGCTCGATCCAGTCTACGTCTTGCCAGAGCATGCAGCCTAGTCAGGTTTGACCCTGTGCCAACATGTGAAGTATCAGGAATAAGATGAATCACAGGATATCATAGACGGTTTAGATTCATTTAGAGATACCCGAGGCCCAAGACCTCATAGGATACAACTTCATAACGTGTTTATTATAGAATAAATGGCCATTGTCCAAGGTGACACAAGAAACTTCATCTCAAAAAAAAAAAAATCAAAAAAAAAACACCTTTCAATTGTCTATGAGTAACAGACAGCTCTTCGTTCTTTTGGGTACTACATAGGGAATTGCCAGCCGGCAGGGCCTTCATGAGGCACAGAATATCATAAACTCATTTACCCTCCCAACCATTTAACCATAAGCCATTATCATCATCGCTCTTGTTTTCTTTTTCCTTTTTTGAATTTGTTTATTTGAAGACCTTGCCGTCTGCAAGCTTGTACTCCTTGCCGTTGACGGTGATAGGCTTCTCCCAGCCCCAGGCATCCTCGACGAACTGTCGGTGCTCGGGGTTGGTGGGGTCAAGCTTCTCGAAGTTGTAGCTCTCCCAATCGGGGGCAACATCGAAGGCGGGAACGTGCTCCTGGCCGCGGATGACGAAAGCACCCTGGATGACGGAGTCGTTGTTCTCGCCGTAGACGGCAGCACATCCGAAGATGTACTTGCGGGAACCCTCAAGACGGTTGTTGAAGCCACCAATCAGGTTGTTGGACATGAAGGTGAGGGTAAGCTCCTCGTTGTACTTGTAGTCAACCTTCCAGATGGAGTACTCCTCGAAGTTCAAGTTGTCCCAGAAGTACTTCATGGCCTCGTTGTGATCCTTGATGTTGGAGTACTGGCGCTTCCACTCATCGAGAGGGAAAGCGGGGCGGCCGAGAGCCTCAAGAGGGTGCTTGGCCTTGGGAGCAGCAGGAGCCTCGTCAGCAGCCTCCGCGGCGGGGGCAGCCTCCTTCTTAGCCTCCTTCTTGGCCTCCTTCTTGGGCTGCTCAGGCTTCTTGGGGGGAGTGTTGGTAAGAGCGGGAGTCTCGAGGAGCTCAACCTTCTCAGCGACCTCAGCGAAGATGGGCTGAGCGCGGACAGTCTCGAACCATCGAGTGACGGCGGGGTTCTCTTCGCGCCACTGCTTGTCGAAGAAGTACTGGAAGCCACGGACAGCGATGCCAGCAGCGAAGAGGTCGGCAAGGGTGATGCGCTCGCCAACAAGGAAGGTGTTGCGGATGAGGTGCTCCTCGACAACGGAGAACGCCTTCAGGGCAGCCTTGGAGGCATCATCGACGTTCTTCTTGTTGTAGGGAACGTCACCCTTGAGGGGACCGAACCAAGCGATGAGGCTGGGAAGGATCTCGGAGTTGAAGAAGGACATCCACTTCAGGATAGAAGCATAGCTTTGGCTTGTTAGCACGAGAACTTCGTAAGGGCCGTAGATATCAACATACTCCTGCTTGGTCTTGCCGAGAAGAGTGGTCTTCTCGTTCTGGGAGGTGACTATAGCGGGGTTAGCAAAGATCCCGACAAAGCTGACAACGTAGACAAAGGTAAATTGGGTTGCAGGGTCAGAAGTTAGACGATATCCACACAATAACTCTTGAAAAAGATATTTCAGACAGGGATAACTGTATAATAATGCTAGGTCATCACTCGCAAGGGAGGGGTAAGAAGAAAGAAAAGTGGTGCCAGATTAGGCACGCATCGCGCACAGCTTTACTTACTGTAGATGGCAATGGCAATGCACTCAGAGAGAGCGAAACCATCCTCACCAATGAAGGCAGGGATCTTGCCGAGACCGTTGGCCTTGAGGTGCTCAACGGTAGCGTTGCCCTTCTCGGCCTCAACGATGTTGAGCTCGATGTCGTTGGCCTTAGCGACCGCGCGGATGGCGGTAGAACGGCAGTTGTTCTGGAAGAACCAAGACCAGTCAGTAACGACGCTCTTTGTTTGAAGTTGCAGCAAATTCAGATTCAATTTCAATGCTCGAGAGTATGTACCTCGCGGGTGAAGAGAGTTCCGAAAGCCATCTTGATTGCTTTGCTGAGGCAGCTGAGAACGAACAAGTTGACAGACAAAGAGACGAAGGAGGAATGAGGAGGAGAAAAAAGAGGGAGGGGAAGTTTTTTTCTAATAAGTGTGTCAAATTGCTTGCCCCGCGCTAGTGGGGTCCTGCCTTACTGCCCGAGCAACGAGCTGCAAAAGAAGTGGCTGTGATGCAATGTGGCGGGTGAAATATGTGGCGTACAGATAAGTCTACCTATTCGAACACCCATCCTCTCCACGTGATCTCGCCGACTCAGCTAGCCCGTGATGGGCCTTGAATTCCCGTCAAGTTTTTTGGACAGTCAGTGAACCTCGTGGTCCGACGATACCGACGGGGCCATCCTCCGAATTGGCCATCATGTCGACATTTACACATAGCCTACGGCAGCTAAGATGCCAAGGCCAACTTTTCCGAGCACCATGGCCTCAGCCTGCCTTGCAAAGAGCGACTTTTCCCCTCGGTGTACGAAGCATCACCAGTGAAACAACTTCAACGATCGTCGAACCCAAGCCCGACCCTTTCGCCGTGATAGATTCGAGTTCGAAGATTTCTCTGCCATTCCAGGATGTCCAGCATGCGAGAGCCATCCCCATCTCGGCTTCCTACTTCTCTCGGGAACCTCAATTCAATGAGATGTACCTCCGAATCGCTCGTCTTCTCACCAAGTACCACACTCTTCCGACACTACCCCCAAGCGCTGCTCCTCCCACAGCTTGGATAAAGCTCGATGAAATGCGATCGAAACTTGGTGAACCAATCAAGGCCTCCCACTACGCCAAGGTCATTCGAGTTGCCAAGCGCTTGAACCAGATTGAGACCTCACTCTTCCCTGAGGAAGTCCGGGTTGCTCTTGAGGATTTCAAGCGAGACATCAACCCTTTCATGAACGTACCTCATGAGGTGACAGTCGACAAGTTTGGAAGAGCCGTCGGTGTCGGCAAGCGAAAGGAATCTACTGCCCGGGCTTGGGTTGTGGAGGGTACAGGAGAGGTACTGATCAATGGCAAGACCCTCAGCCAAGCTTTCGGTCGTGTTCATGATCGTGAGAGTGCGGTCTGGGCTCTTCAGGCCACTGAGAGATTAGACAAGTACAATGTCTGGGCATTGGTGGAAGGTGGTGGAACAACCGGTCAGGCCGAGGCTCTTACGTTGGCGGTTGCCAAAGCTCTGATCGTTCACGAGCCAGCGCTCAAGACTGCTCTTCGAAAAGGTACGTGCTTGATAATCACCGTCGCGATTGATTCTGTTGCAGTGACTAATGCTCGTATTTACAGCTGGGTGTATCACCAGAGACCCAAGGACAGTGGAGAGGAAGAAGCACGGCCATGTCAAGGCACGCAAGATGCCCGCCTGGGTCAAGCGATAAGCAAATTTTGCAAAGAGTTGGCATTTCACGACTTTGGATCGAGCATGTTGCTGTGATCATGGTGAGAAGGGTGGTGAGCGAGGCGCTCATCCAACCTCCATGTATAAACAATACTTTTGTAGTTTTAGAAACCCATGCCCGGCCTTGGAAAGAAGCTTCAATGTTTGGCTTGTGGTCGCGTGAACGAGCAATTATAGCTGGAGCCCGTCATGAAAGCACTCCTGTTCCTCGGTGGTTCATTATCGTGTCGGTTCGAAATAACAGTTGGTGCACTCAGACGGATGTAACCATAGATCTCAGATGAGCTGATGCGGCATCACGTCTCCGGTTCCTCGGGTTCCGGAAAGTCGTACCTGTTCATCACATGGGAATCCTTGTTGCAAGATGCCAACGCTTCCTTCACGCGCCCTGAAGAGTATTTAATGACATGCAGGGGGTCAACAAACTTTTTGAACCCCAGCCTTCTTCATGTGTGTATAAGACATTTTCTGACGTGCTAAGCATGTCAAGCACCTACCGGCCGAACCGGATTGCAGCAAATATGTACGGGCCATCCCATTGAACCCCGAAGGGTGCTCCTTGACGGTAATTAGCAAGCCACCAAGGCGCTGGTAGCTCCCGCTATCCGCTCATGTCATGATTTTATACCGCAATCGGCTATGCTGCCGTTAAGTAAAGTTGGATAATCGTATTGTTAGCGCTAATGCAGGACGAACGTTGGAGTAATACTAATAGTACGGAGTACATGAGCCCTGGACCTAGATATAACAACGGGCTTTTATCAAGTTTGAATCGGGACGGAGCGGATGGCAATCGGCGAAGTATTGAGCATCCCTGGCACTATTAGCTCCATGGCAATTGAATAACGAGTGCACTCCGGTTGGCCAGGCGGTGAGGAACTTCGTATTTAACTGTGATTGTTGTGATTGCGGTCCTTCATCCGCAGCCCGGTGGTCGCAGCGTCTCAACGAGGGACGTTGCTTTGACGCGCAATACCTCTGACATTAAAGGCGCGGGTATAGGGGCCGATCCATGAGTCGTCCATAATGTTTTTATGCTAGTGACTCTTGGGGTAAGCAGCTCGTTGATATGAAGAACCGGATCGTCCTATACAGATTAATCCCAATCATCTCAAGCCATTGCATCAGCTGTTAAGCTGGAGAGTGGATTGCTGAAGAATAAGAAGATTTCTAGAACAGTTTCAGTGGGGTGGCTTGAAGTGTTTCAGCTCATGCATGCTCAGGAAGAAAAGCGGTTGGCTCAATTTTTAAGATCCAACGGCACAACGGTGTGGCAAGAATCTTCCGAAAACGATGTTCAATCAACCCCTCGGGGATTGGGACCTGAGAATATTGCAAACTGGTGTTGATTCAAATAAAGCATTTCTTGGTAATAAGCATAACGATCACAACAAATGCGTCTCGTGCGAACCGGGAATTGGAGCCATTGGAATCATGTCAAGCCCTATGGTAGGAATCCACAAACGCTGCGAAAGTTAAGATAAACTTACAATGACGATGCGCTAGGCGAACCTTCGATAACTGTTGGATCTTAGCATAATGACGGTATAGGAGATCCAGAGTTCTCGGTGTAGTGACAACCATTATCACGCGGTGTCCTCGTCGAACTCAACATTGAGGCCGCCACTTAGCCCGTGCCAACGCGGATCCAGCTAGAGTTAGTACTGATGAATAATATCCAGAAATCGCTCTCGTCATGGTGGAGGTGGAGAGCGTTAAGCATGGACAGACGGCGGTTTGAGGTCGGAGGCTTTTGGGGCGGACGCAGCCACGAGTGGATAGATACCCCTGTTGCCTGAAAATCGGTGCCGTTGCGGCACTCTGTACTGGATACTTGCGGTGTATCTGGACAATCTCCAATCTCATCTCGTTCCAAGAGTTGAGGAAAAGTTAATGGCCAACGGCTTTTAGGCGAGGCTGAGATCGTCTTTAGTTCTTCGATCAAACTAATTTGGCGTGCATATATGTGTGTTGATCAGCATATCACAATAGTAGTAGCATATGCACAACATTCATCAGAAGGCTTCTGAATGCCTCTTTCGAACTTCTGGTTGCTGTGCTTGGATAGTGAACCTGCAAGGTGAGCAGGGCTGTGATCAACGGAGCGAGGTACCTTTGTTAGTCGATTGGTGTCTGGGCAGTAATATGATTGGGCTTCGAGTTCAGCATCACTATCGTCGCCCCTCGAACCCCAGCTGCCCAGCCCAACTAAATACATATTCTCATGCGTGGCTGATGCGCGT
The DNA here is from genome assembly GCA_013364935.1 of Fusarium anthophilum. Taxonomy (NCBI): domain Eukaryota; kingdom Fungi; phylum Ascomycota; class Sordariomycetes; order Hypocreales; family Nectriaceae; genus Fusarium; species Fusarium anthophilum. Next base: position 8,834 of record JABEVY010000724.1, read on the forward strand.
TGCCTTTTGCAGTTCTAGACGCGCGAAACATGATCCGATATGCGCGTCAACTAGTGCGCTTCAGCAAGTATCCCGGTCATCCAGGTACCGGTACTTGATGTGGGGTCGGCCGGATGGTGGGAGATCTCGGTGATGACCCTGGGTTGACAGTTTTATCAAAGCACCTGTAGCCGTTGAATATGTTGATGTAGGGTAGCTGTGGACAGTAAGACCATTGAACGTGAAGAAGAGGCAACAATGGTTCTCTTGTAAACGCGGGTAATGCGTATGTGAAAAAACAATGAAGAAGTTGCATAATATTTGTGTTCAATTGCCGTCGCCTAATACTAGAGTTGATGATGACGCTGTTGCTGTTGAGAGGATTAAAGCTAAAAGGCAAGGGATTATGGAAACAGGTAAAAACGAAGTTGCCATTTAAAGTGTGGCTAGTTAAGGCAATCCGAACCGCTCTAAGTTTATCTGATAGGGTACCAAAAAGGAAAGATCCTTCCGTACTTGTACAGAGGTTGAAGGAATCAAGGCAACGAATTTGAGGCTGACCTTCCATCGCCAACTTTCAGCCAAAAGTGAAGATCACATGCACTTTCCCCTCATACCACAACTGGAATCGCCACTTCCACGACGCAAACTCGACCACTGAGATGGTATGTGATTACCAGCCTCATTACAGCCTTGCTCGTGACACAGACGATCAATGTGAGAGTCTAGTATCTAGACCCTTAGATCGTGCTGACGAAGCCTATTTGTGTCTCATTTCCAAAATGTTGGTATTTACCCACTGTATCCCAAGCATCGGTCGCTGGCAGGTGCCCTGACCAACGCCTACCCCAGTCCTTATGAGAAAAATTTCCGCTTTCCTCGAGCCATTGACCAACCACGAAAACGCCCTGAGTTCTGTTCTGTGAATCGACATTGCCGAACTGTTATCTTCCTCACGCAAGCCAACCAGGATCAAGGTCCGAACGGCTCCTCACGACATATGCCATTCTAAAACCCGATCTAAGTCCGCATCATCAGACTTTCAAAGTTTGCTCAGAATTGAGTGTTTCCCCGACGCCATGAGCGTCTCCAAAAATCCGGATAATTCGCCAGCCCCTATTAGCAACATGGCATGCCCACAAGGGGCTCGCATTCATGCTGGTTGGCCTGAAGCATTAAATTGAATCCGAGCAAGCTGAGCTCAAGCATTGTTGGCACGTTCCATAACAATATCGCCCTCTCCGGAAGGCTGGCGCGAGGGTCAAGCTACCTCCAATCTAAGCAACAAGCGCGTTGTGTCCGAAGCACGAGCATATCAACTCCAACAAGGATTTTAGTTGATATCGCCCTCCTCTGTCGATTGGCCAGCGTTTCTTTCCGGCTTCCTCACCTGGAACCACCTCCATATGTGGACTGTGGACCAGCGCCATGGCTCGATTTGGCTCTGTGTTGCTTTTCTTTCTTTTCCTGCGACTTTTAGCCCTTGCAATAGCCTGTCGTTGCTTTTCTTGTCACCCTCAAATCCCTAGTCCATGGTTGCTACAGACACGTATGTGTCAAATCAACCTACCGACGTCGATTCGTATAGGGCGGGCAAAAATGGAAAGAAACCCCAGCAGACAGTTAATATTGCTCAGGTCTAAGATCGATATGAGAAAATTTCGTCTTTTTTTGGTCATTTTTGCGAATTATCCCCTGCAAACCGCACGATCATAGGCATCTTCCAAGACAATAGTAGATGCACCAACTTTAGCTGACAATTGTCCTGTATTGGTGAGGCAGCCTTCAATCTTTGACAGACAGGCTCTTTCAACCGCTTGGCCTTATTTGGCTATAGTGGTCATTTTTCACACGATCAGATCTGCTTAATTCTTTCTGAGCCACTTAACCATGATGCAGAGCTTAGGAACTACCCACACACCTCGACAATTGTGTCTGTTCCCCATACGGTGAACCGTCTCCTTTGCATCCAAGCCAGGGTATTTTACGGAATATATGGACTGAGACATGGGGTTTCCAGAACTAGGAGCGACAAGTACCTCAAGCAAGAGAGCTTGAGCGTCTTGCAATTTGCGAAAACATCACCATGTGTGTCCAAGTTGCGGTTGGCGGGTCTCGTGTCAAGTTTTTAATGGCATTAGCCCACTTAACCCTTTTGTCAAAGAATAAGCCAAAAAATCTCAATTGAGCACTGGTACTTGCACTGGAGCTTCAAGAGGTACAGCCCTAAAACGCAAGGCGTGAAACTCTTTTGGCTGCTACCTGGCTATAGATATATGAAGGTCAACGCAAAGTGCCTGATGGCGATGGGATAGGAAATGTAGCCACAAACAACAGTCTTGGGACCACCGCTTTTCTTATCTAATGCATTGATACCCAGCTTCTGACGACGAAAAAAAGCAGAACAGGATTCCAACCTTTAGTCACCACTGGATGGAAAGCAGGAGAAGCCGCTGTTCAGCGCCCAGCAATTGCAATGACTACCGGATGTTTACTAGGGCCACGGCTCAAAAAGCGGTCCGGTACTTGCGCAATGGACCCATGGCGCCCCAGGATCCGAGACGCTACACCCTCCATCCGCTCAATTCACGCCCAGGCAAGCCACTTCGATATATACCATTCCCCTCCAATCTTCCTGGCGCCTCTTACCAAGGTACTGGGCCAGGGGTGGTGCCCTAGGCTGGTTACGTGGTGGATGGAGAAGGACGACGCCGATCCTTCCACAATTTCCAAACCCGTTCTCATGAGCCCTCTTTGTTGAATGGATCTCTTGCTTCCAGGCTACGTACACTTGTAGTCGCAATTGCTGGTGTTTCTTCTTGGACTTCGTTCTCTTTTAGAGTGTTTTGGGCCACTCAGTCCCGTTTCCCACCTTGCCTCATATCTTCCTTGGATCATCTCCCCTTCGGGGGATGAAGCTGAAGCATAAAATGCTTGTTGCCCATTCAATCCAATGCTTGGGTTACACACACACGTACACTCATCTTGCCTCAATCTTGGATTTGTCCATGGGCTTAACATGTATGTCGGCTGCCCTGACGCCATTCACACAGCGTCTTTAGCCAGTAGTCTAAAACGATACGCCTCACTTGATCTCCTTGTCCCTCACATCTGTCTGGTCTACTGTCACACCCCCTCCCTTCTCATCGAAACCCCCTTCTGAGTCCACAGTGAGTCTCATCAGTCATATTGCCCCTGCCTTCAATGGTGGACCCTAAGTAAATCATAGTGCCCTCCAGCGAGTGCAATGCTTTCTCTGTGAGTATGCTATATAGATCCCGTGGCTATCCTCTGTTTGCTATTGATGAATTTCGTCATCTCCGCGACTCACGTCTATTCCCGTGCCCCACTGTTGACCCTTCGATCATACATCCTCGTTTTTGTTAGCTGCTCTCAGTCATATCCTCCTCAACGTGACCAAGAGACTGTCACCACACCGATTCGGCGGAATCGTACGCCCGTACCGGCTTAGTGAAAGCTTTTTTCTTAGAACATCTACTTGGTCCCTCATAGAGACCCTGGTGCATTGTAGTGGCCCCAGCAGATCGCAGTAGGCTCGAGCTTGTCATGCTCAAGGTCTCTTACATGGGGTCTTGGCCAGGATCCTCCTAGTTGACGGCGAGACAACCGTTTGACAACTCATCCGCAAATCAGCCCTGGGCCCCAAAGCCCCAGACAAAGCTACTTAGACCTGACTAACGCCTTGTTCTTCGTCATCTTTTCGACGTCCAGCCTCTACCGGGCATGAACGCGCTAGGCTCTAGCTTACGATTGGGAGCCGACTTGATAAACTACGTTGCTACCCAGATCCCCGGCTGAGCCATCAGCTCTCTTGCCTGATCAGTAAACCGCTGGGTTTCGTTTGCGAATAATAGGCCAGCGGCACCCTGCTTGCAGAGCCGTTTGATCTCTCAACTCGACTACTATCTTCCCCAGCTAGCCATCCATTCCCTGCCTCACCACACCCCCCGACTATCGATCATCGCGACTACTCCCACTGTGGACTTCACCTCTTCAGCAACCCCGCGGTGACCCCTCCAGCACTATCAACAACACTGTCCCGTCAAATATTCGCAACCACATCACTTTGTTTTAGAGGGATACCCTTTCCTCCCCGTTGATACAGCACCGTGTATTGTGTAACTATCCGGATCACCGAAACTGGCTGCTTTACAGTCACCAGCGTTGCCGACCACCCATCAGCTGGGACCGACAGCAGGGTCGTGTGGTATCGAAGGTCTTCGGGGCATGGACGACTCGAACCGTATGAGGAGGCAGAATGAACCGCCGGTCCATTCGAACCCCAATCAAAGATACTCAATCAACGACCCGTCACAACAGCGCCGTTCTCTCGCTGGAGTTTCCAACGACAGGCACCGCCCTGAATCCCTTGCTGGCCCTTCGTCCTCAGGGCGAGGCATGGGAGCTTAGGGTAACTATAGTAGCTACAAATCGGAACCTAGTGCATCATTCTCGACGGCAACTATGCCTGGCACAGCTATAGCTTATGGCTCCGAGTACGGCCACGACTCCCGCCAAACGCAAGGCTTTGGTGGCTACACACTGCAACTACGATGATGTATAACGTTGGGCAACCGAGTACACAAAACACGGTTTATGATGCGCAGCAATTCAGCTCGCGGCAACTTGCAGCTATGCAAATGATGCCACCAGACGTCGACTCGAGCTACTTTGGGTCCGAGGCTGGGGCCTCAGCTGGCCCGAGTCTACAGCAACCGGCGCAGGGTTCAAGCGGATCCGCGAATGTTTATCAGCAAAGCAATGCCATGAATTATGCGAGCAACAGCATGTCCAGTGTGAGCGCAATGCCGCAGGCGAAAAACACAGCCGATCTTTCAATGAAAGACGACCATGAATATGCGGAAGGCGCCCTCGAAGAGAAATGGGCCAGTTACCAGAGGCAGCTAGGGAGCATATTCCAGGAGATAGTGAATGGATCTCTTGAGAGTGCCTCTGAGACATTGCTTAGCGTCACTAGCTGGCTCTTGTCTCAGGTCGCAGATCTGGGTATGTATTACACTGTCTATGGAATCGTAGAGGGGAATAGGAAAGCCAGAGCTAACTACAGTGCGTGCTTAGGTCTTAATCTTGACGATACCAACCTCCATGCTGATCGTATTCAGCTGTGGAACGACTTCAACCACGCTTGGCTGGGATTGGGCCAACGCCAAATTGATCTAATGACTTCATCCCAACAACTTTCGCGAACACAAAGTCTGGTTTCAAAGGCAATGATCAAAAAGATGGGAAACGAACTAATAAGGCTATGTGACGGCATAGAGCGCCATGGCCTGGTGGACTATCAATATGGAGTATGGGAGGATCAAATAACTGCTGGTGAGCAACTACAGTCCCGCCCCGAGAGTCTGATCGGATTCGCTGATATGTGCATACAGTTTTCGAAGACTGTCTGGACTTATACGATGCTTCAGAAGAAGGTA
>JABEVY010000732.1:0-10828 GCA_013364935.1 Fusarium anthophilum
ACTTAATATATAGTTATTTAATTAACCTATGAATCCTGTTATATAAGCTACTTAGGCTATTTTAATACGCTAGCCTTCCTATAATCAACTCGGTAGAGTCTACATAATACCGTGCAATAAAACTTTACGTTACGCTTTTTAGCTAAGTTAATAGATATTAAATAAGAGATATATAAAGAAGTTTATAGGGTATTTATTTACGCTATCTAGGGTTATTTTACCTAATAATTATTAATTAATTACGCCTACTACCGCTTCAGTACAGATAGTAGGCGCAGCTAGGTAGTAGAGTATTAGATTTTAATTTTAATAGCAAGCTAAATGGAATAAAAACTTAGAATATCCTAGTTCTAGCAGATGCAAGGTATTTAATACGTCAGGAACGATTGTTAGCAGTTCAATAGGTTCTTAATACAAACTGTACCTCCCATTTGGGTCTAATTAAACACCTCTACTTAGGTATTCCAATTTACGTTAAACCTGCCTTGGAGGATATCTATAGATCCTCGTCAACGCCGACTCAGAGTTAAAGCTATCATTCACACCTTAGTTAATGCCTTGCTACTGGGAATTCTTCATTTAGCCATTGCCTATTCTGCATATGACCTATATAGCTATCATGAGCCAACGGCATGAGTCGTCTTTCCTTGGCAAAGATAAGTATATATTGACAGCTGCCCTGGGACTTCTGGAATTAATACTTGTGAATCACTCCGTCGAAACCTCATTCAGATAAGCGATTCCACTTGGAACCTCTTGTGCGATGCTGTCTTTACTGGAATAGAGAGATGGGCATCTTTTGACGACGATATCGATTGCAGATATAGCGTGATTGGATATGTTATTTTACTCTAAAGCCTTTTCCCTCAGACAATGGTTGAACTTATGTTAAACAAATTAAGCTATTACAAGTTAGAGATAGTCTATAGCCCCTATCCTTACAAACTTGTACCAGAACGCTTTAAAATAAAAAGAAATATGTATAAAAAAAAACTTAGTGTGGAGCATTGAGAGCATCCTTGTTATGCAGGTACCTAAATACCTGCTTCGCCTTGTTGACCCTGTACCTGGTTGCAAATGGTGACACGGACTTCACCAAGATAAGCCATCCTGCAAGTGTCGGCAGATTGTAATGTAGCCTGTTGACACCCCCAGACGTGAGAATTGTGATGAGGGTCTGGAACCAATGCAGCGATGGGAAGAAGTAATTGATGCGATACCAGTGGTGAAGAATATCAGGTGCACCTATGGCAGCAGTGACGTTGAAGATGACCCAGCTTAGGAAGACAAAGGTTACAAAGGCAATGGGCACAAAGCCAGTTATAAGGTCTATGACGTCGAAGTTGATCATGGCATACACCCAATTGACAGCCCAGGTTGCGAAAAACATTTTGGCGGTCAAAGGGTAGGAGCCGCGGAAAGCATACGTCCAGCCTGTGGAGCAGAGAGCACATGCCATAGGCCAGAAGATACTCCAGAAGAACCGGGCGTAGATATGTGCTTTGACATTGTAGGCGGCGTAGAGATGGATGCCGTTGCAAATACCGTTCCAACCCATGATGAAAAAGAACTGCATCAGTATTGGAAAGATAGTTCCAACGGTATTGAGAAAGGCTTTATCGTCCATGTTGCTGAACTCGTGGCTCGATGCACTGACACCAACAGCTCGTGCTGGAGTCGTCAGCGCGTTCAGTGATGCGGTTGTGTTTGCGAATTCGCCGCGTTCAAGTTTGGGTCCGATAAATTGTGCGCTGAATATTCCGACGGCTGTGCTTGCAGTAGTGATGGTGGATGACTGTATGCCACCAGCATACAACGAGTAGTATCTGGCTGTCAAGAGATAGTAGTTGTAGACATCGGTCTGATTGTAGGAAGAGGCGGTGCCGTTGATAGCCTCCTCGAATCGAGTCGTTGCTCCCGGTTGGACGACGATCGCGGCCCAGTACTTCCCATCGAAAACATCCTGCCTGATCTGATCTGGAGACGTCGACGAGGTCTCGACGTTGATATAGGTTGGGAACTCGTAGGATCGATTGTTCGCCGCCGCCGCAATGCGCAATGCTGTACCAAAGTCACCACCATCAAAGTCAGCAAGGGCAACCTTCGCCTGCTTGACATATTCGCCTTGATTGAAGAAGACACCGAAGATTTGGGATACATTGATCCAAAAGATACCAAGGATCATAATGGCTGCTGGGATCAAAGCTTTCAAAGCGTCCATTGCGGTAGCCTTGGGTTTTGGGCCATTTGTTCGCGTTCTTGCTACCGTCATCTCCACTGCAACATCCTCCTCGCCTGGTAAGGTCTGATGCGTACCGACGAAGGGGCCATGCATCGAGTATCTGGTTTGAGTGGTTTCTGGCATTGGGAAAGTGAATTAAAGATTAGAGTTAAACCAAGGAATCGAGATCAGTGAGTGGTGTAAAGGAGAAGTCAAAATATTTAAGGAGAGCAATTATAAAGAGGACTTAAATAGAAAAATGTGTATGCAAGCCGTCTAAGTCACATTTAAAGGGGCATTTTGCTTGCTGTCTGGTATGGAAACTTTATTATTGGTAATAAGTTCTGTGTGCCGGATTAAGCTCTCATTATTATTGCTACGATAAGTTACTCAGCTGGCCGGAAAGGGCTAGTAAGCGTGCATGGGTAAAAGAACCTGAATGGACTCTTGGTCGTCGGAGATCAAGTTGGGTGCGTGCCTCCGAACGTCTTGCTTAGGAAGCGAGAGCGGGTGGAGCGGGAGTGAAGATCTCGGCCGCTCCGGCTTTCATAAGATTGCCCTGAGTCAGAGCATACCGAACATGGGAAATAAGAATCAGCCCGCGGCCCGCGGCTTGGCAGTTAGGCGCCTTATATTCATGTTAATGAGGAAACAGCTATTAATATTTCCGTGGCATTCCTCGTGCCGTCTGAAAGACCTACATTGAGTCTTTCTGGACGGAACTCACTAAAAGAGGGCCCGGTGAATTTACGCACAACGCCCTGTATGCACATCCGAATTATCTAGTCATCCACATGATAAAATTCCCTGCCTCATTTGGACAGGCCATCACCATCCTCGTCAGCCACTTTTCCCTTGAAATTCTCACTTGGGAGAATGACACCAATCAGCCTTGCCGGCTCCGTCTTTGATGGGTTCACCCATTTATGATTGGTTTCACGCTGAACAATATGGTCCTGTTTGCATGGAATGAGCCTGACCAGCCTTGAGAAAGTGAGAAATAACTTACTCCAGGATATAGTCGTATGGATTCTCCACTGTCCACAACGTGATCGATAGTGCCCATAATGCAGATAGAAAAGTCTATAGACGGAGTCTTATGCATAGGGCTGGTAGCTCCGGGCTGAAAGTCTATGACTGAAAGATTCGCCCCAGGACTGACGATATCTGGCGATTTGTAGCTCGCAATGCTTTCGTTACTTTGGTACGCTTTAACATCGTCCTCTGCTTGCAGCTGGGCTGGAATACATTTCACTGAATATGACCGTGCAACAGAGCCAGTGCCGGGGATGTCAGAGTAAATAAGGGGAGTGAAAGGTTTGTGTACGCTCTTTCCATCGGATCGCACCGTAGTGATATATCGTTTGCACTCTGGCAGTTCCATGTTATCGGCAGCAGTATTTCCTCACCTCACTTAATGTGTGTACTGTGAAGATATATGATGGCTATGTAGTCCCTACTACGGTTTGATATATAGAATAAATAAACGTGAGTTATTTATATTATAAGGAAGACTTATGAATTAAGTTAACAATAAACATTCAATTCACAGTCCCGGACATGAAAGAGACACTAGATATAAAGTTATGTTATGGATCCTGCATCCGATTGGCGCAGCCGCCCCGAGAAAATGCGGCCTCCGGTTCTTCCGAATAACTCTCCCGGCCCCATAGCGCAGGCCCGGACCCGGGGGTTTCATACAGTGGGGGGCAATAAGTATGAAACCCCTTTGATGTATAACCTAAAAGGGGCTATCTTTATTTCTAATCCTAGCTAGAGGCATTTTTCAACTAATTATTGTAAGGACTAGGTATGTGTGAGAGATATATGCATATGCTGACAGCTAGATTGGGCTAGTGGCAGAAAAATAATACACGCCCGGTATTCATACTTATTGTCCCCCACTGTAATTTAGACAGGAGACACTGCAAGCCCGAGATGGACGTCACTGCCCTGGTCGTGGTCGCCTTCGTCATGATGGCCGTCGTGCATATTCGCCCCGGCTTTTTCGCTCATTGTGGCAAACTTGGGAATAGGTAGACAAGATCTATTCTGTCTTTTATCTTCACTCGTGCATTGGACCTAGCTAATTTGTCTGTCTCTCACTCTCTGGTCGATCGGTTATTTTAATCGACCTGATGGACAAAGGCACCTGTATATTACTTGGCAATCGAAGGATGTCCTATATCTTTTCTAAGTGTCCGAAGCATCAGGAAGCGGGACCAGACTCGGCCCGGGCCAGCCTTCCGGCTGTCTAGACTATCCGAATTAGCACAGTTACATTCGGCATAGTTCGGCTCCAACTATGTCCGACCTGCTTTCTCATCTCCGTCCAGGTTACCCTATTCCCCTTTTGTGGAGCTGGGAAACAACGACGAATGCTGGTGGCCGAGCACATAAGACTACCCTTATTGCACGAACTTGTCGCTTAGATCCCGCTCTCTCTGAAGATATATGTTTAATCAGTGCATTTCTATGACATTCTTCACTGAGCACGAGATGGAAGACGCTGCCAGCGCCAGCTCTAGCGTGACGCCATTCCCGTATGGGGCGTTTTGTCCCGGCGGACTCAACACAGACCCTGGTATATCCCCGAATGATCCAACGATTGGATACAAGTTCAACCATACCATGATCAGGGTCAGAGACCCTAAGGAGAGCTTGAAGTTCTATGTTGACCTGATGGGGATGAGGACGGTTTTCACGTAAGTTGGGACAGCCTCCATAACCTGTCATCTTTTATAGTTACACCTGCTTGTCTCTTCTGTGTTGGAGCTACTATTTCAGGGCTCTGTTTAATGTCGGTATATCCTGAAAAAGAGGTGAGAAGCTATTGTGCCAGGGGGTGCTATTGTTAACTTCCATGATGTGTTTAATAGAGACATCCACCGCCCTAAAAGAAAACGATTTTTCAAACTCAGTACCCCTGGTCTCGTTACCATGATCATGATGACAATTAGCTGACATCTTTTCAACAGCATGAACGCGGGCCCCTTCACCAACTACTACCTCGGCTACCCAGACACGGATGAGCATCGCGCTAACCCGGCCCAGTTCGGGGCTGACACCTCCAAGGTTTTTCAGTTCACGACTGGTCTCTTGGAACTATTCCATGTCCATGGCTCTGAGAAACAAGAGCCTGGGTTTTATCACAATGGCAACACGCCAGAAAGTTTAGGGTTTGGCCACTTGGGATTTACGGTCCCTGAAGCGCGAGCCGCGGTCGCGAGGCTAAAAGCGCACGGTGTCAGGGTCTTTAAGGACTTCGGCGTGGCTAACAAGGAAACCATCCCAATCAGCGACTGGGAGAATAAGCACGGAGTAGGCATTGAAGTCAAAGGGACCGAGAGCGAGCTCCATCCTATGTTTAAAAAGGCGTATGAGAATATCGCGTTAGTTCAAGATCCGGTAAGTTTATCCGAGTCAACGTCCAAACCAAAGTGACTACTAGGGCCCTATCCCTCGATACGACCTATTCTGAAGAGAAGGAGCTAATCTTCTATCTCCAGGACGGATATATTATAATAATATCGGGACAGCATGGTCACTAAGACACCTGTGTTAAGATTAATATAACAGAAAGGATATAACGAGATATTTCCTATAGGAAAAAAGCAGCTATAATAATAAAGTTCTGCTCTATGCTTAGATTAATAACACTACAGAAAAAATAATTAAGGTCTTTTAATCAGCAGACCACTTTATATTCATGGCCTCGTATGTCTCTGTCTAATTAATAAGTCCTTCTTGTTAAAGAACAATAGCGTGACTGCACTATGATCGCTGACATTGGCTGGGATAATTAGCCATTATTAAGAGGCTGAAAACCATTTTGTAGAGGCCCGTTCTAGACTTGAAAGCTTCGGTTAGCTGTTGTGACCTGGCGTTTTAACCCAGTGACCTCCTTCCTAATAGGTCCCATTACCCTGGCCCGATGGGGCCTGTGCGCCGCCTTAAACTTATAGCAGAAGCCTTTATTAAAAAGGTAGTAGGGCAGGTCTTGAAAAGGAAAGCTAAAAGGCAGTCTCCGAGATTACCGATGTTAGATGTAGGCAGTACCAATACTAATATTATGCAGTAGCTAACCTAAAGACAATTTTTCCCATGGGATATATGGCATTCAACAGTATGACCGAAGCCTAAGCGGTAAGCAGTTAGATATAATGCAAATGTTCGATAAGGTTACCACTAGTAAGTCTTGCCTTAATTATACTATAGCCCCAGGTACTAATGGGGCGAAATCCAGATTTGGCTCTTTTTGTGATTCCTAGAATTGCATGGAAACTGGTGGCTATTAACTAGTCTTTTGCGTTATTACAATCTTGATTAAAAGTAAAAGGTAAAACTACCATTTACAATTTGTTCCTTCTTTAAGGTGAAAGAAATCAGGCTGCTGCTTAGTATATCCCTGGATACTGAATTAAACGTAAGAAGGTACCTATTCAATCCCCTATCTCTGTCTCTCTTCCTGTGACAGGAACTTTGGCGTCCTAATATAGCCCTGCTACCTATCAAATAAAGGGTCATTTAATACACGGCGCTGGTTCTCCTGCCAATGCCACCACTCCAAAATACCAAGTTTTATGCGTTTTCTTGAACAGGTAAAATGTCTTGTTAGTGGGAATGTATAAGCGCGGCTTTGTAGAGCGTAACTAGAAACCCACCCGTTGTCATTAAACAGTATCTTCAATCTCCTTCCCAAGTTCAATAGAGCCGGGTCATCCCTAACATGAACTTCTAGTTCAGGGTTCAACTCTTAGTCTTATTATCTGTGCTATGGCCTTACATAACTTTCTTTTCTCTTGCTCTCGTTCACGGCTGCCTAAAGGAGCAATCAAGGCCGCTTTAGAGTAAACTTTTGCGTAGAGATACTACAGATTGATAGTCATGATCTTATCCTTGTCCCGGACTATCCTCTTCGCCACACGTAGATGCTCCATCGCCCCTTCTAGGTCGTTACGGCTCTATACTAATATCGCTCTAGCAAGATGCAGAAACCCGGATGTGTTAATATCAGAGTCTTCTTTCTTGGACTTTTCGATGGCTTTAACGATCTGGTTGTACGTACTCTGGGTCTTGAGATCTGCTGTGCTAAGGTCGCGTAGTAGGTCTAGCATAGTTGGAGAAATGGAAAAAACGGGTAATACAAGCGAATAAACTTGTATTATATCTGGCATACTCTTAAACTTAATAGAGAAGAACTTACGGATCTTGCGTAACTGTTTTTAAAGGACCCCAGGTGTGGTATTATTATCGAGGAGAATATCGCATAACCTTACAATATCTGAGCGGAGCTTGTTAATAATGACAAGCGGACAGCGAGAGATATTCGCACTAAGCAGGGTCTTGATACTGGCTGTAAGATGCCCGAGATAGTAAGGGGTATAATATTCGTTCCCTTGGGGGATAGGAGTAAAAAGTTCGGATTGCAGGTTAACGAGGTCTGCGTTAAAAGGACCAGGGTTCTATTCGCAAGTAAGATTACGACGTTCTTATATAAGGTAAGTGGAGTTACATAGGAACCGAAAGTAAAATCAAAGTAAAGCCAGCTAGGGTAGGAGGAATTATTCTTCTTAAGTGCTTTGCTGCGCTTGAGTCCTAATGATACCCACGTGGTAAAGGACGCTGTATCATTCGGGCCAAAAGATTGCAGGATCCCTCTATAGCCTTAAGCTGGGCTAGATCGTTCCTTTTATAAAGTCTAGAGCTGAGCGATTCGAGCGCGAAGATTGCAGAGAAGTAGGAAAAGTGCGGAGCGTTGATGCAGGGGCTAAGCATAACCTTGAATATGCAAACGATACGCATGTTAGACATAATCGAGCTGTTATAGACTAGTCCTTCGATAAGCAGCTTATAAGAGGTATCTGTAGGCGTAAGGTGGGTCAGGGCTATGGCAATGCTAATAATTTCGGAGGACTTTCTAGGCTTGTTAGTCAGGACCGGACTAAGAGTATCTAGCCTGCCGATCAACAAGCGCGTTATTATGAACTTTATAAAATAGGCATAGCCGATAAACTTGGCCAGCGCTATTGTAACATCCGCAAAGGCCTTGGCAAAGAGGTATTAAAGTGTATACTAAATGAGTAGGTTGAGGTAAATATACCCCCTACCAGTAGTTATAGAAAGGTCAATTAATCCCCAACTTTTAAGCCACAAGAGGGCTAACTTAAGTGAAGGCGGTTAAAACTTTTGCTCCTACTGGACTAGCCCGGCAAGCTCTTTGATAATATCCTTGACCTTGCCTAAGTCAGGTGGTAACAATTGTTAATAGTATCTGACGATGGCGAGGAAGGTAATGAGTATTGGGTCTTTACTTGCTGAGTTGAATGCAAGCTGAAGGTCTATAGAGATTCTGCAATGGGGTGTGATAGAGAAATCCTGGATATCCGGGGGCACGAGGGCTCTGATGCGCTCCTCTAACGGCGCTTCTGATGACGGTTGCTGCTTGAACCTAAAGACCATTTCATGAAGAAACCTGTAGGTTCTTCGAGCGGTGATTTGCCATAAGTCCCGTCACGGCCTGGAGTGCAGTAGGATAGTAAGATATAAAGTCGGTGATGTTTTAGATAGCAATGGATTCATCTCTCTCGCTGTATTTCTCCGTCGTACCCAAATACTCCAGCTGGCTCGTAATAGCTCCGAAATTAGCCGAAGAAGCTGGCAGACCAAGCTCATACTGCAGAGTGTTGTCTATCTTCTGTAGATCCATCTAAGATAGCGAGACTCGTAAGCATAAGATAATAATATCTCCGGGACCTGTGGACTCTTAAAGCTTTTTAAAGAATTCCCTTCTTAACCTTAGGTTCTACGTATACGCACGGCTCCCACCCTCCTCGTTATGTGCAGCAACCGCATCGACATTTTCAAGGATAATGGCTGTAGACACGTATCCCGCTTTATCTTCAGGCTTCGTCCGCTTAGCACAAGTCTTATCTTATGCAGTGACCCTAGTATTGGCACTGCCTGAGTGAATGCTAAGACAGTAAAGCTATCCTGATAAGCTACCCTCGCTAGCGCCGCCATTATGGTAATTATATCTGGTTAGCAACTTAGCATTGCTCGGTCTTGACTGCAGGGTAGAAGAGTATATAAGAGTCTCGAGGTTGTTTATTGTCTATAATTTTTCCGCAAAATCAAGGTAGAAGGCCCAAGAGAATCCTTAAGTAATCTCCCACTACCAGCTCTAGTAGCGTAAGAGCAGAGATTTACCAATTCCCCCAGTCCGTGTATTAACAGCACTTTGCAACGGCTGGGCAGGGCCGCTTTTCCGAAGGCCAAGTATTTAATACGTGAAATATCGTATGCTCTTTACCGTGGATAGTTGTCTCTAGGCTCTGCCGTGGTAATGCCGCTTATCGATGCGTGCTTTTGACTCTGATTTAAAGTAACTACTAAGAAGTCAAGGCTAGTTGCTACGTATAATACAGGGACGATCCAGTCTTGGACCTTTACTACTTGTCTAAAGCAAGCAAGGCGATCGCCATTGGCCCTTATTAATGTGCGCCCTAGCCGCACTGCATTCCAAGGGTCGTAACTGCCCAGGATCGCGTAATAAAATATCTGTATAAAGATCCTGGCACTGTCTGCCGAAATGTTATATAATATAGCAATGGCATAAGGCACTCTTACGGATACTAAAGTTGCAGCTAAATTACTTTACTAGCCCTGGTCTAAAGACGCGGAGCGGTACGCATTGGCGATAATAAGCTTTACCTGAGCCCTGCTAAGTATTTTAGAGATTTCCTGAAAGTTAATAAGACCCTGTGAAACCTTTGGCTTAGAGTTAGAGTTAATATTACCCTTTGAATCCTTAACCTGTAGCGGGCTGAGTTATAGACATATCTTCCTCTCGCTTCTAGGCCTATATTAGTAGACTGTATATAAGAAATATGGCTAGACGGTAATATAATAACGTACTTTACCTTTTCCTTAACGTAGACGCTATGGATATTAAAATAAATAATATTAAAGAATCCTGGTTTATATGCCTTAATAAGAGCATAAACATTGCTCCAGGTCGCAGGTCTAGTAAAGTGGAGTCTAGGTCTTTGATCAATAGGCAAGGACTTAACCAAGCCTATAAGAAGCAGAGTAAGCAGGTCTGGCAGTATATTGCGGGAATCTAAGGAGCGAGAGGAGATTAGGAGAATATTACGGTAACGAAAGGCTAAAGGGCATATTATCTTTAGCATAGACAGGCCATCGTGGGGGCCAAGGCCCAAAGTGCTCCGTACCACGCAGATTAAAGTGTCTGGTCGTATCGCGCCATGCTAGTTATCAACGTCCTTAAGAGCTTCCTAAGGAACCCCTGTAAGACTTTAGTTTAACAATAGGAATTATGGTTCGATAAATATAGCCGGGGCGCGATACAATGCTTGCTATAAAGTTGAATTGAGTTTGATGAAAAGAGAAGAAACTAGCTGGGCAAAGCTGGCAATCCTCTGGCTAGCCTCTTTGGCTTTGCTAAGTTAAAATGGTAATGTATAAGAAACTCATCTAGATACCACCGAATGGCAGTCTCATCATCCAAAGACAAAGGTATCACGAGCCTGACTGGTTATATATAACAGTTAGGTCTAACTATATTAAACTAAGCCATGCTTGGGT
>JABEVY010000735.1:0-16707 GCA_013364935.1 Fusarium anthophilum
CTCTCTTCCCCCTTTCCCTTCCCTCTTTTTACGCAGGAGCCCCATGGACGGCTAACAGACGAAAACCTATAGGCCTGGTGCCGTACGCCCCGGGCTGCGGCAGACGGCTCACTCTATAGCTGGCCCGACGGCGAGCTCGTAACGCCGGACAAGCTAGCGGCGTGGCTCAAAGAGGATATCCTCCTACGACGCGTAGCGCCGCCGCAGAAGAAGCCACGGGCACGGGGTAGGGGTAAGGGTAAGGGCAAAGGCAAGGCGGTACAGTTACGGCAGCAGCTTGAACAGGAGCAGCTCGAGGCCGCGGCCCTGGCAGAGGCCGAAAGCCTAGCCGAAGCCCTAGAGGTCCCCCTGGCCGAGGCCGCCGAGCTGCTTGCGGACGACCGCGAGGGCTACGTGCCACCCACAGCCCTTGCGCCGGCTGCAGCAGACCTTGCCGAAGGATCTCTGCTTACGAGGGGCACTATCGACGCCTAAATCGCGGCCGTTATCGAGCTCTGGCGGCTCCAGGTAGCCCACGGCAACGCAAACACGGAAAACCCCCGGGGCGCCGCCGTACGAGGCTTCCTTGAGCAACGCGGCCGGCAGCGGGGGAAGCACGACCGCGCCTCCTTTAAAGACCGCGGGACTGACGGGATCCAGGCCGGCTATTCACCCGACGAATGGCTCCGGGTCCAGGATCTCCTTCTCAGCGGGGCCGCATACATGCCGCAAAACCTCCGTACGCGAGTTGACCTCCTATTCGGCCACTACTACCTCTTACGGGGGGAAAACCGCCGTAAGATGGAGCTTGCAGACCTGTCTCTACTCGACTATCCGTCTTCAGAAGGCTCGACCCCCTGTGGCTGCCTCGTTACCCTTTTGCGAGACGGTAAGCTAAACAAGACGGCAAAGAAAGAGTTCATGGGTGCCCTCCGGCATAAGGACCCCTTGTTCTGTACGCAAGGGGCCTTAGCACAGCTCTTCTTCTGGCGCTGGCACGTCGCCGGCGAACCGTCCCCGTCCTTCCGGCGCCGCCAGGACTGGTATCGGATCAAGGTTCTTGTCGGACGGGACCGCGAGCAGGAGCTCTCGTACCCGACGCAGCTACAAGAGACCTGGCGTATCTTCGGTGCTGCTGGCCTTATGGCGTCAAAGAAGACGCACCTCCCGCGCAGGGTAGGCGCCCAGGACGCGGAGACCCACGGCACGTCGCTCGCCCAGATCTCGCAGGCCGGCCGCTGGAACCAGAGCGTGCTCTGCCAGGCCTATCTTACGCATCTACCGCGCCAGTTCATGCGTGTTGTCGCCGGCTTCTCGGCGTCACCCGGGGACTACTTCCTCGCGCGTGCGGCCCACGAGCCCCCGTACGTCTTACAAAAGCAGCTCTGGCCGTGGATCGAGGAGTGGGAGCCTCGCTTTGAGGCTTGCGCGCGCCGGCAATGCTGGGCAGAAGGTGGCCTCGACGACGACGACCTAGCCGCCGACGGCTTCCTTAAGCTTATGCGGCGCCTGCGCATAGTACTGTTACAGGACCTGGCTGTATTGCAGCCTCGCTATCCGTCGCTACCCTTCTTCGCCTACGCCCCTTTTAACGGGCCCGAATGGGATGAGTTCGCCGTCGCCGTTCGCTCTGACGCGGTAGGGGCTACGGAGCCGTTAAGCCTGCTCGTACAACGCGCGCTGCCAGAGCTTAGCGGTGTGTTAGAGAGCACACGCGAGGCC
Organism: Fusarium anthophilum; assembly: GCA_013364935.1. Lineage (NCBI taxonomy): Eukaryota > Fungi > Ascomycota > Sordariomycetes > Hypocreales > Nectriaceae > Fusarium > Fusarium anthophilum. Next base: position 1,702 of record JABEVY010000735.1, read on the forward strand.
GTCTTACAGAATAGCCAGCGGCTGGCCATCCGGCTGGAGGCCCGGCTAGAAGGAATTCAGGACGGTCTCGATGCCCTCCTCCAAGGCAAGGTCCCTGTCACCTTTACCGGCCACTTTGGAGCCGGGCCAGCAGTGTCGCTGGCGCCGTCGACAGCCCCTACCTTGAATTTCAATACGGCTCCGGCTCCGGCTCCAGAGCCTCCAGTACCAGGTATGCCCGTCGTTGCAGCCCTGGCCAAGGTCTTTACAGTGCGGGATGTCTGGAAGGAATGGGAGGAAGGGATTGCAGGTCAGCCAGCCGTACGGGTGCTAGAAAAGACGTGGGGAAGCCGCTGGCGCCCGGGGAACGGGATCAGGGTGCAGTTCTGTCGCCGGAAGGTGATCTGGGACGAGCTCTTAGCCCGCACGGCGTCCGGCAAGAGCGAGGAGGAGGCAGTTGCAGAGCTAGAGCTCTTACGCGCTGGCCGGAGCTTGAACCGGCTCGTCGATGAGCTCAAACAGCGCCGCCGGCGGGGCCAGGGCCAGGGCCGGATACGGGTACAGGTAGGGACCCCCGTGCCCGATGACCCAGGCCCGGGACCAAGGCAGACTCGGGGCCAGGGCTATCGGGGGCGCTGGGCTCGGCTAGGGAGGAGGCGGACCGCCCCTCGTCGACGGTAAGCTGGCCGTCAGGTAGGATCTTTATATATTTATAGCTATAACTAGTCCGTATCTATCTATCTATCTAGAAGGCGTATTTTTTATTAATTCTTTTTTATTTTATTTTTTTAAATATTAAGGAGCAGCAGGATCAGCGCATTGCTATGTCGTAGTCCTTGCTGCGAAGCCTGGCCCCCCAGCCGCTGCACACGCAAATATCTCAGCGCCCGCTCGTCTATACAGCGTCGCTCTTGAACCAAACGGACCGCCAGAGCGTAGCAGTCCTCCAGCCCTGGAACTGCATCGATTTGGCTCCTAACCGTCGAGATATTCGCGTGCGCGGCGCCGGGCACTTATCAGATGGTAGTTGTGTAATCACATACGATTTCCCGAAATTACTCCGCAAAACGACCCCACGATAAGTTCTGCTTATCATGCACGTTACACGATAAGCGGGCGGCACAGACAAGCGAGCGGCACAAAAATCTTAACCTTTACAAGATAAATCGCAATTAAAACATAACAGGTTATCTGATCAATTAAAATCAAGTACTATATCAATTCTAAGTGGCCTGAATACCTTCCTGACAGGTTCTTGCATTATGACCGGTCTTGCCGCATACACCACAGTGCCGAACACCTGGTCCAACAGACCTTCCTTGACCACCACTTCTCGATGATTCGGCCACTACCTGCGTATTCACATCTATCTGATCAATTGAATCCTGGGCATTCCCTATAATCATATTCCCTATTCTCTGTAGGCGTCTTCTTTTTGCCCTATGCCGCCGGCTAAGCATATTATTTGCCTGACGAAGTTCCCGGATCTCAGCCTCTTATAAGGCTATCTTATGTAGAAGAATGCTCTGTCCTTTCTTAAAATACTTCACGGCTTCAATTATCGACTCAGGGGAGCTGCTTTTATGATTTCTGATCCTTCCTTGCAGATACTTAGAGTGAGATTGGGTCTCTAGTATTGTCTTTGGGGTCCTTGAAGTCCAAGGGGTTGAAGGTTCAATAACCTCCTGGGGAGGCGTCGGGGTCCGTAGTTGCACATCAAGCTTTGAGATGACATATTCTGGGTCAAAGGGAGCGAGCCCGGCTCCTTTAAAACCTCCCTTAATATTTTTCTCGGTTATAGTAGCCTGGAAGGCAACGTAAAACGCCAGGAAGAAGTCAGTTTTAGAAATATGGGTTATAGACCTTCTGATCAGTTGCTCTATTTCTCGACCATATGCCCTTTTTAGCGGCCTAAAGCAGCTAATATTAAGAGGCTAAAGCAGGTGCGATAAATAAGGCGGCATACAGAGTGTAATAATATGATTCTCCTCACAATATATCTGGAAATCGGCTGACCGATGACTTCCATGACCATCAAGGATTAAGAGACGATAGGGACCAGTTGATCAGTTAGTTATAGCCTAATTAAAGTGCTTTAGCCAGTCGAGGCCCGTCTCGTTATCTGTCCAGCCATTTTCGGTTGTAGCAATAACCCAGGTGGCCGGGAGGTTGCTTTCTTCATACCAGTTCTGGAGGTGATATTCGCCTGCAACCACGATAAATGGATCAATCGCCTGACCTTCTGCATTAATCGCTTAAATCACTGTAGCCCATTCCCGATTTCCAGGCTGGACTGATTTTAGGTTTTCACGCCTTTCCGAGCTGGTAATAACTATACCGCTTAATATCTTGCCCATCATAAAGCCAGTCTCATCAAAGTTCCAGATATCATCTGATCAGATGCCATACTTTGCGATTATATTCTCTACGAGCCGAAACCAATTGCGAGTAGTAGTTGGATCTTCGCATTGGACCCTGCGATAGTCATATTTCCTCTGAAAACGCGTCTCAAGCTCTGGTTGTCGCTTGATAAAATTGATAGCCCAGCGCTTGCCAACTGGTGACGCATTGCGGTCAGCAAGCAGTCGATTCGCCATTTCTTTAACATCACAATGCCGGGAAGGAAATCCTCGCGAATCTAGGTCAAGGATATACTAGACTATAACCTGTTCCTCTAGATCACTTAGTTTCCGTGAGTTGGGAATACAATCGTCGCGAGCCTGCCTGCCCTGAGAGCGATAGTGGAGGGTATGGAAGTAAACGCCATAGATCTTTGCAGCTCGTCGTAGACTTAATTTTGGGTCGGCCTGATAGGCCTGAAGTGCAAGAATAATACGAGCTTCAGCAGTAGCTTGCGATATGTTTTTTGGTTGAGAATTAATTGATCTGATAGAGTTGATGTAAGGTGAGGGATTTTTGTGCCGCTCGCTTATCTGTGCCGCCCGCTTATCGTGTACGTTACACATAGCCAACGATGGTGATTAACTTTGGACTTTTATCTAAAATGTTCGCAATGCAATATTAGTCTCTAGGTTATTATAAACATCATGTACCGAGGTCGCAATATTAATTCCTATTGCGGCTAGCTCAAAATACCTTAGCTTAATGCTAAAAAATCTTGCATTAGAGAATGACTTCGATTATCGCTAGCGCAGACCCACTCTTGCGCCGCGATAATTTCTCCATCTTTAGTAAAGAGTTTACCAGACCCACTCCATATCAGGCAGCTAACTTGGTAACCAGTTTCATTGCTGCCACTGCCGCGAAAGTCTGGGCCGTCTTCTCAGCCCGGTCTTTAGTAAGTGAGCTTATGACGGTTGCACCATGTCGGCGCAGATGGAAGCCATTCACTGCGACATCCGACCATTCTTGCAGGTGACATGACCGAAATTCTGTTAGACATTACGTGTATTCGGTTCATTGATGTTCTGTTGAAAATCTACCCCTTAGAGGTTTTACCATTTCGGCTGTAATCTTAAAGTATCCCTGCTTGCACGTGAGACCCCAGCACCTGTTCAACAAATTCCCGGTAGGAAAGCCCTTGTCCTTGATACAACGAACTGTATCTGCAAAAAGGAAAAAAGAAGAAGTAGAAAAAAAAGACCCTTGATCTCTTTTGTTCAATTCATCAGAGTTGACTTTCAATCTTAACGCTTATGCCCCTAAATCACTGATGGATGGCTACTCTGACATAAATGTAATCATGAATTGACCCCGAAATAACAAAAAAGAAAATATATTTCTTCTTAAGTCTCTATGCTACCTAGCTAACGGCTAGTGTAAATACCCTTAAACCTTGTGGAATAGCAGGACCATCTGGCACAGGAGATGATAGGCATTTTTCTTTGCCTTACATTCTCCGCGTTTCCTCGAATACATGCATAGCTGCATCTAGTGCAATAGTTATACAGACTTTGAGTTCTTCCATATCTTCTAAACCAACAGATATTCTCACAACGGTCTCTTTCAAACCATAACTTGCGGCCCAGGACTTTTCCTTTTGGAACACTGTTTGGACATATGGTTGCGCTAAGGTGTACTGTGCACCCAATGACGGGCCCTTGTGAACGTTGAGGGCGTCGAAAAAAGCGGTTGCCGTTGAAATGTTTATGAACTCTAGAGTGAATACCCCCCCAAATCCCGGCAGGTGAGGTAGATTGCTGACTCTAGCGCGCATACGTCGTCGATAATTGGTAGCTGAGCAACAGGTTTCAGGATAGTATACGGCTGATAGTGGTGTCGGTTTGCCAATATAATCTTGAAGAAACTGGACTAGGTATGAAGCGGTCTGGTTGATCTTATTAGTCCGAGCAAGGTAGTCGCGACTGTTCAACTCCAATTGAACTGCATCATGAATGAAAAGCGAGTTTTGGTAGGATTGACGAAGCTCTTGGCGCAGCTCGACATAAAATCTTGATGCCGGGTTGAGAATAACACTGACAGGTTAGGTTAATATGCTTCTGATTTATGATATGAGACCTACCTGCCAGCCATGACGTTGGCATATCCACTAAAGCTTTTAGTCAACGACGTGACTATTATATCAGCCACTTCCAACACATCAATGTTGGCTACAGAACCTATTGTGTCATCTACTATAAGGAAGAAGCCGTATTGGTCAGCAAGCCGGCGAAGCCTTTCGAGGTCGACGGTTTTGAGGAGAGGATTAGACGCGCATTCACACCAAACAGCTTGAACTTGGTTCGAAGGGTCTCTGTATCTTTGAAGCTTCAGCATTTCTTCAAACTCGTCGAGCTCCTCTCGAGTACCGTTGCCGAAGAATTCGAGGCCAGAACCATACAGTCGTAGTAGTTTTGGCGTCAACTCGTATAAGAAGCCGAACACGACAGTTTTGGCATGTCGAAGGCCCACGACGAGCTGATGTGCCTCGAAAATAGCTGTCATACCCGTGGGGTAAAGAAATATCATGTCCTCGGTAACTGCTGGCCCTTCTGTGTTGATACGGCCTAAGTTCTGTAAGTCTGCAAGTCGACCACGTAGTTTGGCGTATACTTTCTGGAAAGAGCATTTTGGTTCTGATGGTATCGCCCCGGATATGTCAAGCTTGGAGATTTCGGAAAACTCGTGGTTACTTGACAGAAGTTTAGGAACATGTTGAAGGCATTGCATGGCAAGCCTTGACGATATGCCAAAACCCATGAGCCTCCAAGCAGACATAGCATGTTGAAACAGAGGAGATGGGATTAGAAGTGTATATAATACACAGCCTTCAGATGCCAAACCGTTGGCTTCTCCAGAAAAACAAAGAACCTGGGTGGGGATATTTCTTGTAGAAGGATGATGAGTTCGCTGCTCCCGGAATGCTTGAGATAATATATAAGCTTTCGTCGCTTCCATGTACCTATAAGTAGGATAGAAGAAATGCACATGTCCAGGAAGGCCATGAGACCCTCCACATTTTGCAGCAAGCTTTGTGAGTTTCTGTTAGCTGATCATCCAATCACCGAGATATCTTGTTGAGATATAAGGCCTACCTCTTGAATGCATTGATGGATGAATGACCTTGGATATCCTCCTTTCTGGATTGATTTAATTCTGGGATGTTGACAGCCAAGGTCAACCATATCCTGCCATGTGGGAAATTGCACCGACACAGCATGACAGTCATGAGGAATTGGAGTACCAATCAGGGGAGGGCTAGGAAGCGGCATCTTGGCTAGATCACATGAGACGAAAACCAGGCTCGTGAATCAGATGTCAGTTGGGGAGTTTTTAAACGCCTATCTTAACCTTTCGATGAAATTTTGAACGATAAGCTCAAGTCATTTTTTGTATGGTATCCAAATATTTGGGTTTATAAACGCAGCAAGTTTTCCTATTTTGCACATAGTTTGATGAATCGTCAGGGCGCAGGATAACGGGCGAACGCTAAGGCGGTTCATTATTCCATTTCTTGGCGAGTATACGAACAAGGACCCAAGAGCGGCGACTCTGGGATTACAAGGTTTTCGGAATGACCGAGATCTCAAAAACTCTATTCGAGACTAGGTGTCACATGGTACACAGTCTGGTGGCTTGGTATTAACCTCTATATCACTCTAGTGATCGGATCTCTACGGCAAGCAGTGACCATAAAGCGGGTTTCTACAGAAAGAAGATTCATCAGCCTGTTGATGCAGTATCTGTTGTGCTAATGAGGCTTGTGTCGTAATGACATATCCTATGGAACAGTGAGCGTCGGGTAGCAATGTTGCTAATTTAGCTTACAGTCTGTCCATGACTGCGTTTTCTTTCTATATATAAGTTAAAATAGTTGTACAGATAGAAGGAGGCGATCTAAAAGGTTACATACTCTTCCACTAAACTTTAGAATATCCTTCCTGCCAGCAGCTAATAGCAGACTGAAACATATACCATCTCAAAAACGACGACTAGGCAAATGTAGTCGTTGTCGACAACAATTTTAATATCATGAGGCTTAGCTTGCGCCTGGCGTCTTGTGACCAAAATGCATGGATCGCATAGTCAAGAGCAAAAACCAGTTCACAGCAGCAGCAAGAGCCATACCCCACCAGGCAACACTCACCGTATTCCCCTCCAACCCAATCCTGAGTATCCAACCGCTACAGACAGGGCCTACTATTCTCGCCAAAGAACCGACAGAAAGACCCATACCATGAATAGTACTACGCAGTTGAGGATGATGCGAGCCGCAGCTGTTGATAAGTTTGATCATACCTGGTTGCGCAAAGGTGCGAGACAAGGCCTGGAAGCCAAAAAGAAGAAGTAAGACAGGCAAGAAAACGGAAAGTTCATTTCTCAAGAGCACTGTAAATGGCATGAAAAGGTATACCAGTGCAGAAAACGGTAGGAAGATCCTGTAACACATGTACAGACCCATTCTTGAAACAGCAGTCGGATAGACGAGTAACTGAAGTGTCAAGCCAATGAAACCAAGAACAGCAACCGCCGCACCGACTTGGTTCAATGAAAGACCAAGGCCGCCCACCAGATGAAGGATCGAGGGCTTTTGTACTGCTTTAGCTTGTTGAGCAGCGAGAAAAGAGGGAATAGTGGTGTGGAAGGCAGAGAAATGCAGCATCAAAGCGAAATGTGTCAGAAGGGTCAGTACAACTCTCCAGGTTAATAATTTGCGAAGGTTGGTGTCATTTTGAGATTGTGATGTCGGTTGTGTAGCAGGTAGTGTTGTTGAACAGCCCTCCAACTCCAACAACATTCGGTCAGCCGCACCATGGCGCAGTGATGGGGAAGGCCCAATACAAGCCAATGCAACATCAAGACGCTCATCATCTTCTCCTGCAAGCAGTTCATATTGATCCGTCCTAACACCACCCGCCCAGAGCTTCTTAAGCATCCATTGGCCCATTCGACGGCACGGATCCCTTCCATTCTTTGCTAACAGAGGATGTGTTTCGTCTAGCCCAAAGGCAACCATGAGCGCAGATATCAAGATGAACAGCCCACAGATGAAGTTCGGTAACGCGAAGGGAAATCTCGACATCCAAGCAAAGTCACTACCCTTTCTGGAGCCCTTCGGAATCGTCATTTCGCTACTATCTGATGCAGAAGGGTCGGCTAGAAAAGCACCCAACAAAGGTCCTGATAATAGCTTGCGATTAGCCATGGCCCAGGACAACGCAGATAGCAAGGATGGGATGTGATACCCGGCAGGCATCAATTCATACCTAAAACCTCTCCGATATTGAGGCACATGGGCAATACTAGAAAGGCTTTGCTCTCGAATCGAGGCGGTGTTGTTTCACCAATCATTGTCCTCATGATTCCCAGATTGGTATTTAATACACCCGCGGTAACCTTGACTGCGAGGAGCTGATTGAAAGATCGGGCGAAACCACTGCCCAGGCCAGAAACAAAAGTTCCAGCAAGACCGATCAGGATGACACCTTTCCGGCCAAGTCGAGGAGAATTGGCAGCTCGACCCCACCAGACGGCGGCGATGGATTGTGCTGCAGCCCACGATGCCATCAATATACCTGCCTGAGACACGGCTTGGCTTTCCGAATTGCTGCCTGGTGCTGTAAACGATTGTAGCTGATAAAACATGTACGTCGCTTGCGAGCGCTCACTTAGGAGTTCGGTGATGCGGGCAGCTGCTATAACTCCGAGTTGCCACTTATTAGGCATGTTTTTCCATGTGACTTGTTCTTGGGCCTTGAATGCTGGGCCTGATCGTGCGCCAGAGCTGTTACTGGTACGATGCATCTTTTTCTGATATAATGTTGTTTAGTGCGGGTAAGTATGTCGAAAGTAGATAGAAAACAGTTGTTGCCGGCAAAAAAAAAAAAGAAAAAGGGCGCCCTCGAAACGTCTTTTTTCTTAGCATTTTCTTTTCTTTTCGTTATAAATGCCGGGCTTTCCACGCAAGGTGCAGCCGATAGAGAGGTTTTCGGAGTAATAGCCAATTCAGACATGTTGCACGGTAATCAGACCACTCAATTATCGGCCTAGACAATACGATTGAGATTGTGTTTAATCTCGGCGAGCACAATAGCGGTCCATGACCTGGTAAAGTCAAAAATCCAACTCATACCTGCGCTCGCCGGAGCGTTGGGACAGAGAGGGCCCTCTCACCAGTGCCCACATCAAGCGTGCGAATGAATGACCCCTGCGTCAAATCTTAATGTTTGTGTACCCTACTATAAGCGGCCAAGTTTATAGATTACATGGTAGTTCGTGGTACACGTGAATGTTGATTCCGAATCTGGACCCTTTTCCCGACCTTGCACCCTGGTTTGTTTAAACATCAATAATTACTGGATAATTAAAAATGTATGGATTGTCGTATACATCAGTTACCTCAGCAGACACTATGATTGACCTGAACCTTAACATAAAATTGAACTTTATTCTCAAGGATTTTTTTCAAGGGCTAATCCCCACTCAATATGAGCCATCTGAGTCCAGCATGGACACATAAAAGGAAGTGCTTTCGGCTGGTGTGCCTCGAGTATTTTTTAAACACAAGTCAGTAGTAGACACTTCATTACATTTGTTGGCTTGAGAACCGTTTCAATCTATTTTTTGTCTTGAGGATTCTCGCAGCCATGCAAGCAATTAACCCCAAACTACCTCAAGACCCTTATCTACTCGAGTTTATAAAACTTTCGAGCAACCTGCAGCCAGATCATATTATTGTGGTAGATCACGAAACTGGAGTTCGGGCAACGATCACTAATTTAATCAACGCAGTATGCGAGTGCCGGGTCAGGCTTGGGAACACGCTCGGCACAGAAACATTGGCCGCCATTCGGGAAGGAAAGGAAGTCTTCATTGCAACTATCCTCCCACCAGGCTATGATTTCGTGGTTGCCTTTCTTTCGGTTCTTTCTCTTGGAGCTGGATTAGTCCCTTTGTCGACCAAATTGTTACCTGAAGAGGTGGCTTACTATGTTTCACAGTCTGGGTCAAGTTTTATACTCTGTGATCAAAAGAGCTTCAAGCTTGCCAGTGCGGCGCCCGCGTTCATGACTTCGCTAGGCAGCAATATGGAACATGCAAAGAAGTTGCAGATTATGTACCTTGATACTAGTTATCACACATTTGCAAATTCTGGGTACCCTGAAATCGAATTTGACCCAACGTGGACACCGCCTCTTGAAGCCGCATCATTGATCCTTTTTACATCGGGATCTTCCGGATCACCTAAAGGCGCCATGTTTCCCAGAAAATACCTACACAACTTGTCACGCCTCGCTGCTAATGCCCTCCAAGTTACATCCCAGGACGTGTTCCTCCATTCACGTGGCATTCACTGGGTCAGTGGAGTGAGATGGTCCTTGGGAATGATGCTTGTTGGAGCTCGAGTCGAGTTTTGTGAAAGCCGGATGAGTCCCTCATGGTGGTGCAGGCGGGTCGCGGAAGGAGGCGTAACTATGTGCTACGAAATGCCAAGAATTTGGATGTCAATCATGACAGCGATCGAGGAGCTCCCTTCATTACCCTCCAAAGGCAATGTCGGTGCTGAGGATGTGAAGAAGGGCTTGGAGAACGTTCGTCTATTCATGAGCGGGGGCACTCCTGCCATAGGAAAAGTTATCGAATACTGGAACCGATCTCTTCCACGAGGCTCATATATCAACCTCTGGGGAATTACGGAACTTGGAGGCATGGTGACTTACCATGATGCGGAGACAGAATCTTCTGATCCGGTATTTCCAATCCCCTGATTGTACCTTGAACAATGCCGCTAACAAAACTAAAGAAGTGTGTAGGCCGTCTATTGCCTAACGTCTCGGTAAAGATTGACGAAAGTGGGCAGGCTTGTGTCCAAAGCCCGCTGATGTTCCTTGGGTGCGTATCAGGATAAACGAGTAGATAATGCAGAGGTATTAACTAGGTACAACAGGTATGTCTCAGACACGGAACGGACGAAGCAGGCCCTCGATAAGGAGGGATTTTTCAAGACAGGAGATGCCGTTGAGATTCGTAATAACAAGCTATATTTATCAGGAAGAATCGGGCTCGACGGTAAGTCACAATCGATTCTGGTTTACCTGATCTTGGGCTAATATCAATTAGATATTCGTTTCAAAGGGTTGAAGATGCACGCTATTGACATCGAGGTTAAGATCAACGAGCTTCTCTATGTGCGTGAATCTGCTGTAATGCCGGTACCCGACCAAGAATTTGGACAGCGCGTAGCTGCCGTCATCCAAGTCAAGTGCAGCAAAGAACTGCCAACTTTGATGCAGCTTAGGGAAGACTTAGAGTTGTCGCTGCCACGATACAAACTGCCAACGGTTATGATACTGGTGGATTGGCCCTTGCTTCGAACTACAACCGGGAAATTAGCAAAGGCCGCCATGCGAGAGCACTACGTGTACTCAGAGTCGTCCTCGGTTTTACGTAGCGAGAGATGGTGTATACCATATGAGTCTGGACCTCGACGGACGTTTGCATGGGATTGGGCAGGGATGCATTGAGGATAATTACCAAAGTCTTTAGTGACACACCATTAGCCTATTAACAGTGATCTTCTATTGACGACATACCAGTTTAGAAACACACTTATCATACTAAAGGGGCAATCTATGACAGTTCTTTCCGAAAGTACACTCGCTCATACCCGTCTTCGGTCTTCCTCTCCGTCTCCAGGAAGCCCATCTTTCGGTAAAGGGCTAAATTCTCATACATTTTAACATTCGTAAATAGTGTCAGCGCAGGGCGGCCCATCAATTTCGCGAAGGTCTCTGCATAACGAATAAGCAGACCTCCGAAGCCACGACCTTGCGCTGCCGTATCGACTACAAGGTTGTTGATTTTGATTGAATCGGTACCAAGTTCACAGCTGAGGGCAATTGATCCCACAATACTGTTGGTTGAAGAAATACGTAAGATGAAGACGTGGTGCGTAGTGAGGAGCTTGGCGTAGTCTGCTGTCATGGGTGCGGGTGGTTTGCCGATGCGGTCGACATACTTGGAATATGCCAATTTGACCATGGCCTGAATAACAGTCACATCCTCAGGTTTGGCCCTTGAAAGAGACAAGCCATCGACTTGAAAAGGAGGATCTTTCTGTGTTCTGGACAAGAATTTGTAAGTATACCAAATCAGGCTGCTAATGGCTTGCACTCACTCATGAGAAGACATTTTAGAGATTGGCGGTATATAGGTTTAGTGTACGAAGCGGGTTACTAATTGCGAGATACGGTGGCTATCATAACTTTGGACTTGATAGGCTTTAAATCCAGTTTGAGATCGTTCCTGACACAGGAAGGTAGTGTGTGAGTCATTTAGGAGAAATCCGGTCGGTCGGTGGGTTGCGGGGTGGCGAAAACTAGTGCATGAGTCATTTGGAGGGTGAACTGTCGGGCGGGCTGCTTGAAGCTGCATATTTGTCCTTGCTGATCAATAGCGCAGGGCGAATGAAGGGTTCAGGAAGGTATCTTGATGGAGTACCTTGTACGGATGACACAAGCTCATCCCCTCGCAAAGTTTGTTCTTATTTGTGATCTTTACTTGCATGCCCGCATACAACTCTTACTTTTCATACTTGCATTTTCCATTTATTCCTCAGGCAAAGGTGACTAAACTCACTATATTCCTTAATACGTTCGTTTTACAGTATGCTTATTCTATGCTCAAAATCGGCCATCATATATCATGCTCCAGTGCATTGCTAAGTTATGTGTTCTCAGGTCCATATGGTAGCTTCCTAAGACTGAGAAATACTATCACAAGATTGAAATAAATACTCTTTCTTGAACCTGCGTTCCAATTAAAACTAGGGCCCTGTTTACTTTGGCCCTACGTAATAAAGTCCACGTTTGCTTTGTCGGAGCTTGAAAAAACGAAACACCCAGTACATAGTGACAAGAACCATCAGAGCAGCCCCAACCCACGACATAGACAGAAGCCTTGAACTTCGAGTTGCTACCACGCCTATAAGCTCCCCTATGTCGTTAATTTCTTTGACTGTTCTAGACATAGCCGCAGTGATTACAACACTAGTAGCAAGGAAGACCGCGGCTCCTAGTCCGGAGATAGAAAGACTGATGAGTGGAGGGAAATCACAACGGCGGCTCAGGCCATTGAGGGCGCAACAACAAAATGTCAAAGTACTCAACGTCATACATAGACACTGCAAGATAAACAGAGCCAAAAGTGCATGATTGAGTACGTTGAATTTTCCCTGAATCTTCGAAGCGACGCTGACGTTAGGTAAAATGTCGAGAGAAGCTGAAGAGAGCTGCGTGTTAAGGATTTGGCTCAGATTAACGTGGACAATACCAGTGTTAGCCAGGATGTACAAGAGTGTCGTAATTGATGGATGTTAAACTTACAGCCAGCCGTTGGTCTCGTGCAGCCGCCAGCTCTAAGCAGAGGACTATTGTCAACTGGGTCAGGGTTGGAAGTGCCCTCACAACCGGTCATAATGTGAACAGAGTACCAAATCGTTTTGCCATCGACGATGTCGTCAAGCAAGTCTGCAGCTTCTTCAGGAATGTCTGCTTCGCCATGGCTGATACCATCTGGAATGAGAATTGGGAGGTCGTCCTCACTAGTGTTACTGTTCTTATTGTAGTTGTCACCAGCTTTGAGGAGGAACGTTGCAGCAAGTTTCGAAACATTCACCTGTTTTGATTCGTATTAGTTTGGGGTCGACAATTTCCTGCTAAGGGGTAACATGTCAGTGCTCACTCTTGCAACGTAATATTCTTCCATAAAGCCTTCTTTGTAACCGGCCAACAAAGACAAGGATGACAAGGCCAGACTCGCACCTGATAATATCAACGGGAATATACGGAGCCACATTTTAGAAATTTTTGAATGAAGATTGGGAAAGTTAACAGCTGTTGCCAATATTGATGATACTATAAACATTACAAGCAAAGCTTTATATTGTTACTTATCGTGAGGGTCGTTGGAGGCCAACCGTCGGAATCCGCGGACTGGCTATTACATGCTTTGACAAATTTAGGAATGGGTTCTATGGCGTACGAATCTTGGCTTTGGTAGGCTCCATCTAGATCTTTTGTGGCCTTTGGCCCGAAGTACTTGCAAGCGTCTCGGCACGGCGTTTGGGCGTTGTCCGAGGCTGTTCACATCAGGCTACCTCTCTATTTTGAACCTTGAGACCATGCTTCGCTTATTCACGTTCACGTATCCAGTGACCCATGATGGTATTCCTCATTTCTTCACTTGACATGCAAGCATATTCAACGCTGGTTTTGGCCCTCAATCCCTTTACTCAAGCCATGAGCACCATTTTTGAACGCCTGGTGTGCGCTTAAGAGCTTCCCGGGTCCCGCGGAGACTTCGAAATGCGTAAATCGGTTTCGGCATTGACGAAACTGAAGATTCAGCCCTAGCACTGGGGTGAGTTGGTTCTTATGGGTAACGGTCTAATCAACGCTGTAAAAATGTGCCGAAGGCTTCTTTTTGATACCGGCGTGGCTTCTACAACCATTATCCAAAACATGAAAGTGTAGTTACAAATGTAGTTTAGCTAGCAAAGAATAACAGGACCCCCCGTTGTTAGTCTCAAGATCACGAGCTACTAATTTGTCCCCAACGAGAAGCTTACCGATATGTGGTACCCTCGCTCTTCATTAGATATTACCTTTTCAAGAATGACTATTCTGTTGAGTAGTGAACTCGGAACACTTTGACCCAAACTACCGCATTCATGAACTTAGTATCATGGGCCTTACCGGATATGGATACATTGTCGCGTTGCCAAAGTAAAACCCTGCTAGGGCTTGGCGACCAGCAATGCTGGCTAAAGTTACTTTCACATGTTCTATACAGAGTGGGCCCTGCTTAGCGTCCTGCCCTGCCTCGTAAGACTAGGCCAATTTGTCGGTTTTCAGTGCAAAGACTCGCGATAATTTAACCTCTCTTGAACGCAGAACTGCCGACACGATCTGAACATTGGTCAAAATCCTTGTAGCTGGAAAATGTGTCCTTTATGCCAACAACTTGAGATCGTGCTACTTCGATTTTCAAGCCCATCGGAAAATGAAGCTACGTATCAACGAGTAATATATAAAGCCTTCACAGCTCCCTCTCTGCAATAAGCTACCTTTCTGTTCTATCATCGCTTCCTTATCCTTCAAGCCTCTCTGCATCCAGCCTTCTCCGTTCCTGTTCTGTCGGTACTCGGTACAATATTTCCAGCATGCGAGTTCTATCCACTTTGATTGTGGCGGCTGTCGCAGTTCATGCCAGAACATCGGATCAAGCCTCCAATTTTCCGGTCTCGCCACAACTCGCCTCTAAATATGACTGCGGGGAAGCCTGTCAGGCGACTCTTGTCAAGACCAACGCCAAAGACTTGAGTATCTTTGACACCCCATTTGACTTCGACTTTTATGCAACAGCCAAGAATTTCTCCAATTCCAAGCCCGGAGACGTTCTCAAACTTTCACCTATCAACCCTGACATTATGGATGTCCCTGCTGGCGTGGCTGCATACAAGATCCAGTACACATCCACCGACCTGGATGGTTCTCCCGTCCCTGTCACCGGCTTCATAGCCTTTCCGTTTGTCCGTCAAAACAGTCCGTTCAAGCTCGTTGCTTA
>JABEVY010000747.1:0-12939 GCA_013364935.1 Fusarium anthophilum
TTAGCTATTTTATTTTATATAAAAAAGCTTATTACACAGTATATTTTCCATGTTACGATTTGTGCCCGTAACAGCGCTATAAGGCTTCTATAAGGCAGCTGTAGCACACCCATAATTGCTTGCATAGCGATTATGGCCCGATCTTTTGCCATGTGGTTTAACGGCTTGTGCAACCGTTACATTACAGTATAAATAGACTTTAACTAATAGCTTTATAAATAAATTAAGTAGAATTTTTATATTAATTAGATAAATAAGATATGTAGTTAAATATATAATAATTAAATTATAGCCATTTTAGGCTTAGTTTGAATTTTATATAAGCTTTTAAGGTGTAGGTTAAGCTGATCATCTCGCTTGTCTGATCATCTCGCTTATCAACCACGTTATCCTGATCAATTAATTAAAAAACACAACACCACATTTTTTATGTTAACGTGAATCACTAGTATGTGAGCCAGACAAGTATGTGAGCCACTTTTCTTAGCCTTCAAACTAAATATTACAACAAAAACACCACAAACTAGCTAATCAATTAAAATTACTTACTATCCTCTACTCCAGATACCTCAATATCCTCCTGACATGTTCTTGCATTATGTCCCGTCTTGCCGCATATACCACAGCGCCGAACCCCCGGTCGCGCCGACCTTCCTCGAGCACCACTTCTCGATAATTCCCTCACTACCTGTATATCAACATCCATCTGATCAATTACTTGCAATGCTTCCTGTACTGTCATCGCCCCTCCTTTCTGTATTCTAGTCCTTTTTGTCGTTCGGCGCCGGCTTAGTATCTCATTTGCATCTCGAAGATTTCGGAGCTCACTCCTCAATAAGACAACCTCATGCATAACTGCCTTTGTTGCTTTAGTATTTGACTTTAACGCTTCAATTATTGACTCTGGGGAGCTGCTCTTATGCATTCTAATTCGCCTTTTAAGGTATTCAGACTGAGATTGGGCCTCAATTGCCGTCTTTGGGGTCTTTGAAGTCCAAGAGGTCGATGGTTCAGCAGCCTCCCCGGGAGGCGTTGGGGTCCGTAACTGCACATCAAGCTTTGAGATTACATTTTCTGGGTCAAAAGGAGCAAGCCCAGCTCCTCTAAAACCTCCCCGGATGTTGCTTTTAGTGAAAGTGGCTTTAAATGCGGCATAAAAGGCGGAAAAGAACTCGGTCTTAGAAATATGGGTTATAGAGCATCTGATCAGATGCTCTATTTCTCGACCATATGCCTTTTTCAGTACTGCAAAGCACCCAATATCGAGAGGCTGGAGTAGGTGAGATGCATGAGCAGGCATACAGAGCGTGATAATCTTGTTCTCCTTGCAATATCTCTCAAAATCAGTAGAGTGGTGGCTTTCGTGACCATCAAGGATCAGAAGACGATAGGGACCAGTTGATCGATTAGTTGTAGAGCGATCAAAGTGCTTTAGCCACTCAAGGCCTAGCTGGTTATTTGTCCATCCATTTTGGCTCGTTGCGATAACCCAATCGCCCGGGAGGTCGCATTCTCGGTACCAATTCGCAAGGTGATATTGGCCTGCACCAATGATAAACGGTGCGATCGATTGACCTTCTGCATTAATCGCCTGGATTACAGTAATCCATTCCCGGTTTCCAGGCTGCACTGATTTTGGTCTTCCTTGCCTTTCTGAACCGGTGACGACCATTCCGGCCATAATAATGCCCATCATAAAGCCAGTCTCATCAAAGTTCCAAATATCATCTGATCGGATACCATACTTTGCGATTGTGTCCTGTACGAGCCTAAACCAGCTACGAATAATCGATGGATCTTCGCATTTAGCTCTCTGGTAGTCATATTTCCGAAATAAACGCGTCTTGAGCTCTGGTTGTCGCTTTACAAAGTTATGAGCCCAGCGCTTGCCGACAGGTGACGCATCGCGGTCAGCAAGCAGAGAATTAGCCATTTCTTCCACAAAACGTAATCGCAAGGGAAATCCTCGCGAATCAAGATCAAGAATGAATTGGACTATTATCTGCTCTTCCAGATCAGATAGTTTCCGTGACTTTGGAATCCAATCGCGTCGTGATTGAATGCCTTGCTGGCGGCGACGTAGGCGGCGCTCATCAATCTCATACATCTTTGCAGCGCGTCGGACACTTAATTTTGGGTTATTCTGAAGGGCCTGAAGAGCAAGAAGGGTTTTAGCTTCAATTGAAGGTTGTGACATGATAAATGGTTGAAAACTGATTGATCAGGTAAAATGTATGATGTAAGAGGGAAAAGTGCGGCGCATACTTGTCTGCGGCGCATGCTTATCAAACACGTTAGACTTTGATCATTTTTAATCATCACTACATAGCGGAGGCCCATGCTTGCGCCGCAGTAATTTTTCCATCTCTGGTAAGGCGCACAATACTCGCCAAGGGTTAATACACTCCACAACAGGCAGCTAATACCTAATCACATCGCGGTGGCTGCCAAAAGAAGGAAGAACGAAAAACCAAACTATCTTTCCTGTCCAGCGCAAAGCAATTGTCATCACAGATGCAGCTCGTTCACTGCCACAGTTCTCCATTCTTGCCGGTGGTTAGAATTATATTAGGCCAAATGCAGAACCACGAAGATCATATGAATGGCGTGCTCGTTCAGAACTCGACCATGGGGGGCAATAAGTTTGAATCGAAACTCAAGTACACGCTCCCTGACTAATCCAATTGATAATAAGATACTCACGTAACAATATCTCAATCAGGAGTGATAATTTCCCGATCAAGCTAACTGCATGCCTAATAAAGCTAACCCTCTGTCAAAGCGATATACATTACCTGAACCGGTACTTCAGTCTGGATTCAAATTTATTTCATCCCACTGTATGACCACTCCGTTCCTGGGCTGAGATATCAAGGCTTATACTAGTCAGATTACTTTCGAAAAGATTACCAATCATGACGAGGTACTAATCGGAGCTGAAACCGTTGTCACAACTCAACAAAAGTTTTGTGTTATTGGTCTGTGGCTACGATATGCTAAAGGTGCATGGACGATAACAAAGGCAGAAATCGCAACTGTATTCGGAGGATGGTAGAAAGAGACAAATGACAATGAGGTAGACATATGGATTCTCAAATCGGGCAAAATGTTTCACAGCAAATCATGGTTTAAGACTTAGGAGAATTTTGGTTGAACTATTGAGGTCATTGCGTCGAGAACCTGTCTAGAATGGGGTCAGCAAAGTAGCTCACAACCATGAGATGCAATGATCTTGCCTTCTAATTTCCATCGGTTTCATACAATAACTTAAGCATGTCAATGCATTCCGATGCCACAAATGCTTTTTAAGATTTACTGAAACGGACTCAGCGGACGTCGCTAACCAGGGGCGTTCGTGAATGGAACGCGCCGGGATGCCCGGAGATTTTTGGGAAGGTGTTGGTGCTCCAGTCAGACCCTAGTGAGGATCTATCCTGGAGCCGTAACCAGATCTCCTCATCAGGCAGGCAAGGCGCGGGTGATGACATGTTCGTTGGGCCCATACATAGTACCGGTACGTGTAACGGTTCCACAAGCCGTTACCATGCAGTACCCCTCACTCGGTCATACCCTCTACCGGTCAGCAAAAAAAATAGTCTCCCATACAAAATGCGATTTTTCACTTGCACAGTCTTTGACTAAAAGTGAAACTATTAGCGTGGGAAAATAGCTGCTGTATTTAAAATTGCATAAGATTTAATATTTTAACATTCCTTCTCCAGTGACGCTTGCGCTATGACCGTACAGCACTAATGTGAATTGTCTCAAAAGGCCTCCCTTATCAACCTCCCTCCACCAAGTCTCATCAGATTTTTATCTACACCAGCCTCCCAAAACCACGCTGAAAATGCCTCAATTACCTTATACAGAGGATGATGTTATCGAAGCCATGCTGGATGTCCCAGATAATGGACTCTCGCAGCATGAGGCCGCCCAGAAGCATGGTATGCCCTAGACGACTCTGGATACTTCGGCAAGAGGCCCTAGGCTATGCTCTATCCCACAGTCAAGTTCGCGCTATCGCTGCCCTCCTAGGACAACAAGGCAAGGAACGGCCTATCGGTGTCCATTGGCTAACCAAGTTCGTGAAACACCATTCATCCATAAAGAACAAGATAGGAAAACGCCAGGAAGCATCGAGGTTCAATTGTTTTACCCGACCGCCGTCAATTGGTACTTTGTTATTCTGTTGAAAAAACCCGGGGATCCCCCTTCCCTTCAGGATTCAGACTAACAGTCTGAAAGTCCTAGATTTAGAGTTTAAAGTCCTAGATGAAATCATTTAGAGATATAAACCTGAGAAGAACTCTCATCTCAATAATGCAGAAGCAAGTTCTACCAAAAATATTTTTTTCACCCAGCACTCCTGCGCAATATAAATAACACAATTTGGGGGCAGGTTTACTAGTTTGAAGTAGAAACAAGCGCATACCCTGGTGCAGCCTCTTATTAATGCGATTAACAGCGACTATGAGTTCACTGTGCAGGGAAATTAGGCAACTTGACCCCGCGCCTCTGGAGCCGGCATTTGCTGCTAATATCTCCTTCTTGCCATGGCCACAGTACAGGGGGGGCAATAAGTTTGAATTCAAACTCAAGTACACGTTCGTTGATAAACCGAGATGAGACCAGTTTCTCACGTAGCAATACCCCAATTGCGATAGTTTTGCCTGATACAGCTTAAAACTTACTTTATCAAGCTAAAGCTTTATACACGGGAGCTAGATTACAACAGCTAGTACTTCAGCCTGGATTCAAACTTATTGCATCACACTGTAGCTTAGCCAGACTAGTTATCGGTAAAATCGGCTTTTTTGGCTTTCGGAGCTTGAATGCGGACCAAATAGTTCAACTCAATAGCCCGGTACAGTAGGATGCAATAAGTTTGAATACACCTAGAGGTACCGATCATCGAGGCTAGCCATAACGGGCGGTCGTTATATTGCTGCTTTGATGTTACAACTTCGACCTAATACGACCAATAAGAACATCTTTAGTACTTATCTGATGGAAATGCTTATGAATTTGACCATAATGATAACCTTGCCTCTTTAATTTACATATCCTTGACCGTCGTACGGGCATAAACCCCTTGCCTCGAGGCGTCGTGAAGCGTTATCAGGTGTTGTTATATGTGTGTGGAGGAAAAAGTGGCATCGAAAACGCGGTCCCGATCGAGTTAGCCCAGGTCGAGATACCTGCAGATGCATTCAAACCTATTGCATTCCACTGTAGATGAAAGTCCTACAATCTAAATTCAAACCCTTAATTTGAATTCTGAAGTTCAGTGGGGAACCCTCAGTTCCCCCAGCATATATTCAACAACAGGTGTGCCTGAGACGGGGAGAAACCAGGTGAAGGTCCGGGATGGGTGACACTGCGGGTGGAGCAAGTTGCGGGAGAGCGCGTGCGAAAGCTCGGTAAGTGCCCAACGGTCGATGCAGGGCCGAAGCTAACATTGACATGCGGGTAGAATGTGATAATGGGTGGTCAATATGGTGCCTGACATGAGGTGATGCCAGGATTAAGGTTCGGCACGGGCGCACTACGCTGCAGGGTGAAAGGGGGGGAGGGGTCGCGATCAAGTATGCGGAAGTGGCACTACCTCCCGTGCGCCGCCTACCCCTCTCAAATCTCGAGGACTGGGCCAGACCTCTTCGGTATATCTTGAGAAATACAGAACTTTGTTTTCTAAACAAACTTCTGGAGCTCTTTTTGGAGAAGGTAATGTCGCAAGGCACTCCCTCCATAGCCCTGTTGGTTCGCTCCGCATTGAGCTCAGACCAATGAGGACAGGTCTGTAATTGTCCTATAGAATGCCAGAATTGGGAAACCCCATGATATTGACGATTTAGGCAACTGGTATCAATACCGCACCACCAGTCGTTCTGTGTCTGGTTGGCACTCCGCTGTTCCGAGCCGCACACGCCCCGTCTGCAAAGTTCGTCATGTCGCGTTACCGTTCGCGTTGAAAATCACCGGATATCTTCTTGCCCAACCCCTGACTTCTTCTCGATGACATAAGTTTCTAACATTGTACAAAAGTCTTTAGATTGCCACCTGCTTCGTTTTTCAAGGTCGCCTACCGATCTATCGCCGCCTTGGCCGCTTCGTACATTCGTTCAACGTCGTGAAACAAAAATATCACTTCCAGTCTTCCGTCCGAGACAATGCCACTTGAGTCTCTACCTCTCGGCAGTAGCAGCGAGTATCATCCTGAACTGTCACAGCAGAATGGTTCGGTTACAGAGCATGCCTCTACCGGTAATTGCAAGCCTTCCCAGTCTAGGACCGATCATGGGCTTTCCGAGACCTCTACGATCGACTCCAGCGACTCTTCCGATCATTGGTTGAAATCTGAAACGGATCACGAAGGCATATCCCAGACCGATTACGATGACGCATTTACAGGCCGCGGCGATGTGGATTTTGATGACGAGGGCTGTTTTGACCTGGACACAGCGTCCACTACTTCTGTGGACACCATAGCCGAGAAATTTCAGCAGTTGTTTGGCCGACAATACCACAACGAGGGTATAGGCTATCATTGGTAAGCAGAAGACGTGTCATCAGTTATAGCTTGCTGAGATTGTTGTGCAGGGAACCGAATGACAAGACACGGCAAGAGATATGGGATGGGTTGTGAGTGCTACCCTGATGTTGCATGATGCTGTGTTGACTCTGCACCAAAGCCACCATGTCTATTCTGACCTTTTGAAAGGCCTTCATAAAGCCACGATATCTTGTGGCAGTCCGGTATTGTTACTGTCTTCATCGTCTCGTGGGGTATCAGCTAACCGATACAATAAGCGCGTTCTAGACGTAGGGACAGGAACTGGTATGCTAGACCTGCTTCTAGATCCTCAGTGTCTCATTTAACGAGTAAATCCTCAGGTATCTGGGCTATGTACGTCTTAATGATTCCTATCGAGTACCCAAGACACCGACTAACCATAGCTCAGAGATTTTGCCGATGAACACCCTGATGCTGATGTTATAGGCATTGACATCTCGCCCATCATGCCCAACTGGGTCCCTCCCAACCTCAAGTTGTGAGACTACAGAGGTCTCATTCGATAGCACACTGCTAACATCTATCTAGCCAAATCGACGATTGCAGCCGAGAATGGACCTTCAAAGAATCCTCGTTCGACTACATACATGCTCGGGACCTGAATGGGAGTGTCAACTGGCGTGAGTTCACCAAAGAAGTTTTCAGGGCCGTCGCACCCGGGGGCGTTGCAGAGTTTCACGAAGGGCCCATTGAGTTCAGGAGCAGAAAGGTAACCCTGGCAAAGGAAAGTTATATGAATCGGTGGGGAGAATTCTTTCAAGCCGCGAGGGAAAAGCGAAGAAGGCCATTCTTGGTCACGAACAACGAAACACTGCAACAGGAGATGGCAGTTGCTGGGTTCAAGGACATAACAGCATATGAGTACGAGGTAAACGCATAGCTCTGCAACTCTCCGCTAATTCACTACTAACCCTGAGGAATTGCAGATACCAATTGGTGCGTGGCCTGAATCGGAAGAAGGCAAAACATTGGGCAAATTTGCCCTGACGATCTTGACCTGGGACGTCGTGGGGTCAATCCTTCGTCTAGCGATTGAAGACTTTGGATGGGGCGAGAAAGAGACCCATGCCTTTGCTGCCAGAGTGCGGAACGAGATACTTTCTTGTTCGAAAGAATACGAGATCTATATTCCACGAAAGGTGGTAGTTGGTAAAAAACCCGAATGAGTTGAAATGCTCTTGCACAGATAGAAGGCTATTGTTTCCAGGTCAAGTACCATGACTTTAATTACTTACATAACCCAGTTCATTTCTTCGCGCACAGTCCGCCATGGCCGCTTACCAGGTTCACTCTCGGCAAGTTTGCTCAACCCTTTCTTATCCGTCGGCGCGAACAAAGTCTCTTCGGACTTGGCCGATAACGGCTGGCTGCGCAGTGGTGTGCTTGTTGAGATCCGTTGCTTTGACGTATGAATAGCTATTCCGATCCATTGGTGGCTGGGATGTGGATGTATTGTCTATAGCTGTCGCTGGTTAACGCCAGCCTTTCAAGTTCTTCAAAAAAAAAATATAACATGCTCATTTCCACAAATCGCAACTAAATGTCAGGACCTTTGTTGGGCGGTTTTCTAGCCGACCCGTCTGAATCAGATAGTGGCGAAATGACTATTCTGAAGAACTCTAGAAAAGACGGTGATTCTAGTTGGACGTCGAGATTTCCCTTCGCATTACCGAACTTCATATGTGGGCTGTTCATCTTGATATCTGCGCTCATGGTTGCCTTTAGGCTAGACGAAACACACTCTTTGTTGGCAAAGACTGGAAGGGATCCGTGCCGCCGAATGGGCCAATGGGTGTTCAAGAAGCTCTGGGCGGGTGGTGTTAGGATGGATCGATATGAACGACTTGCAGGAGAAGATGATGAGCGGCTTGATGTGGCATTGGCGTGTCCCGGGCCTTTCTCATTACCAAGCAGTACCCACCTACCGGTAGGCAAAAAGAATTTCCCCATACAACATGCAAATTTTCAACCAGATGTAGGAAATCCACCAAAAATAATAAGAGTAAATAATATTCAAATTTCGTTTTAGAATTACGTGGATTTTAATATTTTCGCGGTATTTTAACTTCACGCCCTGCCCGCGTGCGTACCACAGTTAATTCTTGTTGGAAAATTCGGGAATCCCCATTATTGTTGAATATTGGAGGGTTCACCCTCAACTTCAGGATTAAGGTTCAGGATTAAAGTTTGACGCCCTAAACTTAGATCGTAGGACTTTCATCTTAGGACTTTCTAGGACTCAAGTCCTAGAAGGAACCAGTCAAAGATATAAGGTCTGAATGGTCCTTCGCTTGCGAAAGGATCAAGAAATATACACAATTCACGTTAATATCTGACAGTAGCCCTAGCGCGCAATCCTATACGTGAGTGCTTCCTACGATAGACTATCTCCAGCTAATTGCAAGACACTACCAGGATATTGGCATGAACAGACAGTCTATAGCATGGTCTGGAATAGGAGCCTGCATTGTGTGTGTTCGATTAGCGATGGTGAAGTGAGGATCTTTGTTCACACACTTTGACCGACCGAGACCTAAGCTAACTAAACTTTTAGTATCCATGTCGGTCACTTGATGGTCTGAGGCTTGCAGTTGAAGGGACAGGCTAATGCTAGAAAACAAGATATAGAAGATGCTCTGGCATTTGCTAACCAAGGAATCATCCCTTCTATCGAAATTGTAGAATTAAAATCACTCGATAACGCACTCGATAACGCACGCGATCAATTGAAGAAGGGGCAGGCCACGCATCGACAGGTTTTGATCTTCCAGTGATAGGCTGCTGCAAGTGGCTCCAGCTTGAGAAATTCAGTAATTATATAGCTAGGCTTAGAGCAGTTTCGGTTATTAAATGGGGCTTGGCATTCCACACCGTGTGTTTCAATCCCAAGTGAAACCGCTTTATCAGCATGTAGTACTCGCAGTCATATCCGATATGTGATACGTAAGAACAGTATGTCCCGAGCCCGACTCCCATGTTACCGAGGGTCAAGTTTGCAGATCTGAAGAGGTTCGGGTCGTCCCAGATTGTAATATGGCGGAAGGCCATTGCCGACCTCCCCCCTCCCCCCGAGCTTTCCGGTGGGGAATTTTGGGGAGCACCGGAAGATGTGGGCGACCAACAATCCCTACTCCTTCTCACAATGGAAGCATCCTGGCTGTGCTTAGATAGTAATCTCAAGGTTCAATACATAGTATAAAACCATGCGTTTTGCGAATCTTGTTGAATAATATTTCCACGCATACCTTCGATTGGTCGTCCTTGATCAATAAAGATGTCAGAACAGACCATTGAGACTCGACTGTTTATTAATAACGAGGTAATTAGCCTTTACTTATATGCAGCGCTTCAAGTTCTCACCAGATGCTAAATGTTTCCCAAGTTTGTGCCGTCGCAAACTGAACCGACCTTTCCACTCTACAATCCCGCCACTGAACAACATGTCGCCGACATACACCAAGCTGGGAGTGCAGATATTGACGCTGCTGTAGCAGCAGCAGAGCAAGCATTCCCTGCTTGGAGAGATACTCCGATTATGAAGAAAGCACCTTTGTTCGGAAAGCTCTCCCAGCTCATATTGAGAGACGCTGATGAGCTATGGAAGTTGGAGCGATTAGCTATGGGCCGGTAGGTCAGAAGAAACCAGTACAGAGCTCGGGCTGAGTTTGTCTTAGCACTTATGGTTTTTCAAAATTCGAGATCAAAGTATGTTCCGGTATCTTTGCTATACACTCGACCCTCGCTTTGAATATTGCAGGCTCCTCGAGCCTTAATACTCCAGGTATGATCACATTTACTCTTAAACACCCTTTTGGGGTTGTGGCCGGTATCATTCCCTGGAATGCTTCATTGATCATGTTTGCCATGAAAGTCGCTCCAGCAATTGCCACCGGCAATTGCGTGATCATCAAATCAAGCGAAAAATCTCCTCTAGGTGTGAGTAAGAGTAATTTCCACCTGTGGTTCATCATAGTAACTTGCGAGTCACTACAGGTCCTTAAACTTGCCAAACTTATTAATGAAGCCGGGTTCCCTCCAGGCGTCGTTAATATAGTCACGGGTGCAGGTCCAAAAGCAGGTTCTCTGATCGCGCATCATATGAAAATTCGAAAAGTAGCTTTCACTGGTTCTATTGCTACTGGGAAGAGGATATTGGCTGCCTCGGCAAATTCTAACCTCAAGAAAGTAACCCTTGAGTTGGGCGGGAAATCTCCTGCCATCATATTTGAGGATGCTGATCTAGACAAGGCTGTACATTCGTATGTCATTCGCCTGTTCTTTCTCATTAGCATACGACGAACTAACAAATGCATAGTGTTGAATTCTCGATTCACCACAATAGTTGACAGCACTGTCAAGCGAATAGCAGAGTTTTTGTCCAACGAAGTATCGCTGACGCCTTTACCCACAAGCTAGTAGAGCTCTTCAACGGTCGAAAGATGGGAAATCCAGAAGACAAGAGCATATTTCAGGGCCCACAAGGTGATCGGACCCAGAGAGATCGTATTCTGTCGATTTTGGACAGAGGTCTAAACGATGGGAAGGTTATCTGTGGAGGCAGAGCATCTCATATTGACAAGAAGGTGTGTATCGGCTTCGGGACAGTTGACTTGCGTAAAAGTATTCTAGCTTATCTGAACAGGGGTTTTTTATTGAGCCTACTATTATCACGGACGTCGCCGACGATTCTGTGTTAATGACCGAGGAGATTTTTGGGCCTGTTGTCATCGTCAACACATTCGAGACCGACGAGGAGGCTTTATTTAGAGCGAATAATACTGAGTATGGACTATATAGTAAGTGGAAATTAGCCTATGCCTTGTAATTTTCTTCTAATTATTCTCTTAGGCTCTATATATACTCGAGACGTCGAGCGAGCATTAAAGTTTGCTAAGTTTCTTGAGGCTGGTGCAGTTGGTCTCAACTGCTCTGCCCCGACACAGGCGTTAGATATGCCTGTTGGAGGTTGGAAGCAGTCAGGTATTGGCCGAGAAATGCATCTGTATGCACTAGAGAATTACCTGGAGACCAAGTCAGTATATATGAAGTATAGTGATGTTGATGCACATTAGGAGAACTACTGACCTCTTTGTTGTGTTTGTTGTTCTTATGAATGCTTAGTACTAAGGAACAATTAAAGATTGTCTACAAAGCTCTTCTCATATTATAATATATTAAAGCACCAGAGACCAGTAGTCTCTTACGTTCAAGAACAGACCTGTGGACCCGCAGATTCCACGTTTACTTATTTAAGTTAAATCAAAATCGATACCGGTTATCGTAACCCTATCCTACTCATCCGAGAACCCGTCTTGACCCTAACCGATATGAAAGCATGATACGACTTTGCATCGCGTGAATACTATGAAATAATTTTACTTAATTCGAGAATCTACATAGAATCGTTATTTCCAAACTTAAGACGTAGCGTTATGGAACTATTTGCACTAATATTTTGCAGCTTAAAATACAAAGATCACTGGCACACACCCATCAGGAAGGTTCTAGGAACAAGTGGGGCCGAGAGCTACAATACCATCGGCAAACCGAAGCCTCCTTCCCCTGTCTCAAGCACCCTGTCTTGGACCAATTAATGGGATCGGCATGCCGAGCTTGGTCACCATTGCTGGTTAATCCAGGTCCGGGCCCTTCTGGCTTCCCGAAGCTTGCGATAGTGGCGCGGCGGAAAGCGGGATTTGGAGAAAACCCAGCATGAAAGGCTTTGTGGTTGGAATCTCAGCAAACGGCTGAAGTGCTCACTTATACACCGAATAAACTAATTGAAACAAGGCTCAAGTGCGGGTTTTGGCTCAATGTGGACATCTTCTTGAGGTGGATTGGGCACCATTATCCGAATTGTGGAGTTAAGAGAACTTCTCATCAGGACGGACTTCCCTTGCCTCAACCAAACAAGATGCCAATGGAAGACCCTCGAAGGAAGCCATCCAAAAACCCCCGCAAGAGAGCCAGCAGGGCATGTTTAGCTTGCCGAGCACGCAAAGTTCGGTGTGATGTCTCTCGCAAGGGCAGCCCTTGCACGAACTGCCACCTTGACGAACGGTGTTGCGTCGTGAGAGGAATAAAGTCAGAATAGCGAGTGCCACCAAAATCTCCATACTTTCTTTGCGCTGACATGTCTGCAGTTCCAAAGTTGATGATGCTCCGCTAAATCAGCCTCAGGGAGCAGTAGCGATTGAAGAGAGCATGTGTAACGAGGATAAGATCAAAATGGCATTCAAAGCCGCGTCGACCGAGACCATAGATTCCATTTCGAGCGAGAATCCTGCTCCCGTCCCTGACATGGCCGGGGCGTTCGAATTCGCTACACTTATTAATGACTTTTCAGCTTCCAAGGACAATCCCAA
>JABEVY010000749.1:0-18044 GCA_013364935.1 Fusarium anthophilum
GTATATGCCCATGCCCATGCCCATGCCCATGCCCCTCCCCCCCCGAATTCTACTCCCTGCTCGTGCCTCAGACCTGTGACGCTATATCCAGCCACTGTCGTCAGTCGTACCAGAGCAGCCCGCCTTCGGGATCTCCCGCAGAACAGCACCTCCAAGTCGCTGGGTCAGTCACTCACTCACACATTCACAGTCAACCACACGCTCTCAGTCGATATCTGCCCATACACGAGGGCACGCGAGGGCACGCGAGATTGGAATAGATTGATAATCTTTCTCCTTGACAAATACCCTTAATCAGTATCTTTACACCAAAGAATCGACAGTCCACATACGGCCCACTCTGATTAGATCTATCCAGGTAAGGAAACATCAACATCAATCACATTGCATCATGGATCGCATCGCATCGCATCACATATCTCTCCTCCCTACCAAAGGCCAAGATATGCATATTCTGTCTTTTCCGATACCCTTGAATTGCTTCTCTCATGTTCTCTCATTTACACCAGCCATTCCATTCCTTTTCTTTACCCTCCCCAATATGTACATGAATGTCTCTGGTCTACCTACCTAGGTAGTCTATTCGACCGGTCGCCTAAAAAAAATGTGGTTTTTCCGCACTAAACACAACACCATCCCCCACTCATTCACTGTCCCGTCTCTGTCTCCTCGAATGGCTGGCCATAGCACATCACAGTCCAGTCGGTTTTGACGCCCTGCATCTGCTAGAGCGGCTCAACCCCACTCGCGATGGCTCGTCCGAGGATAATGGCTTTGAAGATGGCTACCTGAGCCCTGAGCTACCTTGCCTGCCTTACCTGACTTGACTACCTTACCTACCTACGTATCCATGAATGAATGAATGGGTGGATGGGATGGTTGATTTCGAATGGATGCAAATGGACCCTCCCTCTCCATCGTTAGCCCCTCACTTATGAGTTAACTGCCCACATACCAGCACCCGACATCACACACTTGTTAACCGCCGCCTTCTACCAAGCACAGGCCATATCTCTCAGGCCCTTATTTTGATTCTACTCTTCCTTGTGCTCTTCTTTCCTCGTTCCTGCTCTCTTCTTGCTGTTCTTCTGTCTAAAGGTTTCGATATCTAGCTCCTGTCTTGTATATCGTCATACCCCAGGATAGCTGCAGCTCCCGCGAACTCAAAAAAAAAAAAAGGGACACCCCCTCCAATCAACAACCTCAGGTACAAGCAAACCAACCCTTGGAATAGCGCAACGCAACGGCCACCCTTCTCCAGCTACTTCTACCGCCCTGACAGAAACCAAGCGTCACTCGGGCGCCATGGCTTCGCTTGATCTGAGACCACTTGCCAGCCACTCACATCTTGTTCCATTCCGCTCCCGCGGTAACACCTCCATCTTTCAAATCTTTCCTCTCCTTGTTCGAGCTCAAGTCCAAGTCCAAGTGGCTCTAGCTGTTGAATCCTTGTCTTTGTTTGTTTCGCGCTCGCTTGTTTGATCTCTCATGTGCCAGAGTTTCTAACCCCGAGGCTACCTAGGTTCTATCATTTCTCCTCTCAGATCGTTCTCCTCCGCGGACCCACGCTACTACGACCCCGGAGCTTCTCAGCACTGTCTCGATTCACCGCACCTAATACATCTGTTCAAGGAATATAAACGAACACTACAGCCAAAATGTCGCCAACCGAAGAGAAGGTGGGCTTGATCCTGAATGCGAGTCGAGTACGGCCGCTAACAGCCCCAACCCAGAGTGACGATGTCGATTTTGGTGACAACATCGATATGACTACTTTCGAGCAGATCCTTGAAATGGATGAGCCAGGCGATTGTGAATTCAGCTCTTCTATTGTATTTGGCTTCTTCGAGCAAGCAGAAGAGACCTTTGACCAGATACAGGAGGCATTGTGAGTTGAGAACATGAAACGCTGCATACATGGCTGGGAAAACTGGCTAATTTCTGACCTTGTGTCGACATCACTTAGGGAAGAGGAAGACCTTGATAAACTTTCATCTCTTGGACATTTTCTCAAGGGCTCATCAGCGACCCTGGGACTCATCAAAATCAGGGACGGTTGCGAAAAGATTCAGCGTTATGGCAAACACGAAAAGCTCGACGGCTCCCCTGAAGATGACTCGGAGGTTTGTCTAAAGCACATCAACGACGCTTTCAAAGCTGTCAAAACGGATTACGCTGAGGTCGAGAAACTCTTGAGGCAGTACTACGATTCAAGGGAATAACGCATTTATTCCCATCATCGTACAGCCTAGGAGATGTCGCGTTCACGATCAAACGGCGGCAGTCTTTTGCAGGCGTGACTTGCCACTTGGCTCTTGTCACGGAACCTCAATAGGAGCAATTTCGGTTCAACAAATACTTGTTGTGTTGGGTACATTCAGAAAAGGAAATGACCGGGTTCATCGAAGCAGATACCCCAGGCCCTGAAATGGCTTGAGGCTTAGAGGACGGCCCATCAGGACAATGTCAATCATGTTGGAGGCGTTATGAGGTAGTGCGGAATGGCATCGAGTGTCTTTCCACCCCTCTTTGAATTGAACAGCCTTTTTGACACGCATTGTTGAGAGCAGAAGGAGAAGCAGAAGCAGACTTTGTAGATAGATTTGACAAAATGCTTGGGATTGGAGCAAAAGGTACTCTGCTCGTAACGCTACTTGGTTCTCTGACGCGCATTGGCCAAAGACTGCTATTCAGCGAGGTCTATCTATGTTCACTTTTCTCTTTTTGTTGAAACCTTGACGATTAGTTGATATGTGACTGATTAGCTGCATCTCTGATCTGACCCTGAGAGCTCTGACATTGGTGGGGTAATCTTGACACAGCTTAGGTTACCGTCCGTGATCTACGGATGCAATTTCAGTTGATACGAACACCTGACATCATCGAGGTGTGACAGGCCAACGTCAGATACGTTGCACACGGTGTGTTAGTCATTTCACAACCTTTAGAACTGCAGGGTATGCTCGACTTTTGAATCATTAATTCAGCCAGCAGAGTCCCACGATATATGCTTGCCGTTTCACTTGCTAACCTCACCCAGGACAAGACACGTCGTAGACATATTGTCACAAATCATCTATTCGCAGTTGCACTTGTACACTATCACTGAGGCTGATCGAAATTGCCCCAGAAAGACAAATTCGATATTTCAGCCATGCCCCCAAAACCAGTCAGGGCGTCTCCAACGCATTTCGTATGCATTCCCCTGGCCGGGCCGCAGCTTGCTAGAAGCTTGGCTGCTTTCCACACAGAAGTCACGAATCCTTCTGGCTTTGGTGTTCCACCGACTGCAGTGCGTCCACTCGGCACGATGCATCTGACACTTGGTGTTATGAGCCTCAAGGATGAGGGCGTTGAGCAGGCCAGTGAGGTGTTGAAGAGTTTGAAGTTGAAGGAGTACCTGGCAAGTGCTAGGGCTGGAATGGCATCGACCGAAGAGGGGCTTTCAATAACTCTTAAGGGCTTACATGCTTTTCAGAACGCCGAAAAGACTTCGGTGCTGTATGCGCCACCGGTTGATACTGAGGGAATTCTGCAGAGGTTCTGTGAACAGATCAAGGCGGCATTTCAGGAAGCTGGATTGATGGCCAAGGAGGACAGGCCATTGGTACTCCATGCAACTGTGGTCAATACAATCTATGTCAAAGACGGTCGCGGGAGAAGACGAGAGAAGTTGACGCTTGATGCCAGAGACATTGTCAGTTCATATGATGACTATGTCTGGTTGGAAGACATACCCCTTGACAGGGTTACGCTGTGTCGAATGGGGGCGAAGAAGATTGAGGGGACAGACGACGAAGCTTATGAGGCCGTGGCTGAGGTCGGGTTCTAATCCTGAAGCCTGGAGGTTGCGTGAGCATCTTGAGGCGAATACTGCTTTGGAGGTCTTGGCCTGAGAAGCCTAGACATGATGTCTTGTTAGGCAGCTGAATAGCGATAGAACCGAGAAATTTACTGATGAAACAACCAGCCACATAAGCAGAGTTTTCATTAGGTTGCCGCTTGAATTCTTTTGATATTTGACTACGGATTACCAACCATGTATCATGATGCTTAAAGGCTGACAGAGCGGCAACAGACCGCATAACTAGCAATATCAAATCAAGGCAGTAAATATCCGTAGAAGCTCCTAGATAACACAAAAACTCCTTCCACTGACTGCCTAGAATCTGCTGTAAATTAAATGTTTCAAACTTATATTAATCCATGCCATCATAAAACTCGAACTATCCCGTTCATCTCACTTCATATCAGTGATCGATCCGGGGTCTGATACTGGGTTCGCGACAAGCCGAATTAGCGCACCTTCAGTGGACGGCCGCCTAGAATTCTCGTAATCAAACGCTCACCTCCAGGCATCAAAATACAGGAACCAAACGTCATCTCTTCAACATAACGCCTACGCAAACCTCGAGCATTGCGATCCCATACAGCACTTGATGCCAGCGACAATGCGGAACCAGCACCGCCTGGCCTCGGACCCCACGACTTGACGATCCTCTGCAGTGGAGGGCTATACATCCGATCTTACCTTGTAGCAAAAGCTCCGCCTCGTTACCGCAATGAACACTTCTGAAAAGCGCCGTCCAGGGCCTGGCACCTCACCTGCCCATACCTTGCGCACCGGCGCCTCCAGCAACAATCGAAACAGCATGCCTGCTATGCCTCCCCGAGCTGCCATGGCCTCCAATGCCAATGCGAACCCCGAAGAGACCCTCGACAACCCCGGCGGTGCCCCTCTCAAAGAGAAGGAGAACGCTGTGACAGGCAGCGGGAGCACAAAGGAAAAGGACCGCGACAAGGAGCGCAAAGAAAGGAGAGAAAAGAGGGAGAAGAGAGAGAGGGAACGAGAACTCGAGGCTGCGCTGAAAGAGAAGGACGAGAGGATTGCGTATCTAGAGAAGGAGATGGGCATCATGGAGCGAGAGTTCCATCGTGAATTGGATAAGCTGAGCCAGAACGAAAGCGAAACCGCCACATTTTGGCAAGCAAAGCACAGTGCCTTGAACCAGCAATATTTACGGACAGATACTGAATTACGACTGCTACGTGCCGAGGTTGAAGTCCGAGAAGGCGAAAGGGAAGAGCTTCGAGAGGGTTGGGAGGTTCTACGACGAGAGCTCAAGGAGCGAGATGACGAGATTCGAGGTCTAAGAGGGCAAGTGCGTGGTCTGAAAGAGTGGGTGAGTAATAGCACAAGGACAGATGGACAAGAGTGCGACGAGGTGTTTGGTGATGGGATGGCAAGGTTAGGCAATGGATTGCAGAACTGGGTTATTGTGAACTTTCGCAAGGCCAAGATAAGTAAGTCACATTGCCATTGAGGACAAGGTTGAAGTACTGACATGTGCAGATCTGGAGAATCTGGATGAAGCAACGTTGGCTGAGGTCAATGATCTTGTGCCTATGTACGAGGAGCTTGCATCGACACACAAAGTTTACCTCTTACAGTCTATCGTATCAAGGATATTAGTCGAGATGGTCTTTGACGCCTACTTCGTCGGTCTATCAGAAGAGCAGACACAACAGTTTCGGCAGTTGGAAAAGCTCATTTCTTCATATGGTATGTACTTCACCACTGATAAGGGCCAATCGCTAACTTTTGCAGCCGATTCTGATGAAGCCATAAACCAATGGCGCTCCTCTACCCTTTCGCTTCTTCGAAGAGATGGCTCATCTCTTAAGGAATCAACATCATCCGTCACAGAAGCTATCCTAAGCAGAATAACCCGTATTCTCGACGCCCTTTGCGGCACATCACCATCCGAGGCTCGAGATAGTGGGCTACGAGTTCTTGTGAACAACTCAATCGAGCTTGCGCGCCTTGTCGCTGTTCAAAAGGCCGTCCTCCGTGTGAACATGCCCACCGTTTTACCACATCAAAGGGTCATGTTTGAATCAGAGACAATGGAAGACTTGGGTGGTGAAGATGAAGAGTCTCTGACTGGGAGGGAGATTTGCTGTGTTGCTTTTCCTGGAGTGATAAAGCATGGCGATGAGCATGGTGGGCATTTGCAATATCGCAATGTCATTCTGAAGGCAAGGGTGCTGTGTAGCCCTGAAGAAGGTTGACATGACTGGCTTCCATCTTATCAAGACAAGGTCTCGCTGACGGTCTTGGTTACTGGGCGATCTATAGAGTCCATCACTAGCATTTGCGCATATACTCTTGCAACTAACATTTCGGCAAGGTCGCATTCTACACGACATACTATCAGAGGCGGCTCTCGCCACCTATATACAGGATCTTTTGAAGAGATCTGTTACAGTTGACTGGCAGAAGTCGGTCTTTAGGGTTAGATTACTATATTAATGAATTACGAATATTATTGTCATAAACATGCCCTGGCCAATGATCGCCTGGTTGGAGGTCCGGAGCGAAGTGGTATGGTTAAACGAGATAACGATCATCGATCATGGCAAGTATCCTGAAGATGTACCTTGGTAAGAGAGTTGGCCTTGGTAAGGAAGATAAAAATTGAGAGCAATTAGTCTAAGTCTATCCGTATAAAAGGACTATATTTTCCAAAGCATTGCTGAATCTCATAAATCCATTGTAAGCTTCTGCTGAGCTCAAGTACGATACTTGGGGGACAAATCGAGGTGTATCTGCAGGTATTAATTAGTAGTATCAACGTTGGCTTATTACTAGAACATGCCACCATCACATTGCATTCCTCGTTTGGCATCTCTACCTGGACACTTTGTCTGTCTACCCTACCCACATAGGGCTGATATCCGCTTCGGCAATGCATGCCAACTCATGCGTTCATATTACCTGCATTCACTCCATCACTTCACGGTTAATTAAGTTCGGTATGGGGAATTGGAATATGATATTCGTATGGCAGCCTGCTTGGCGTGGAGATGTCTCAGAGCGGCATGTCGCATTGGCGGCTACCTTATCATGGTTGTTTGTCGTTGACTCATAATGGAAAGCATGTTTTGTATCGAGATGGTGATAAACCGGGTATTAAGCTGTCGGTGCGTGCGTGAGTGCATGCGTGTATGTTTCGAGAGCTGTTGATAGAGTCGAGGGAAGGCTCCTCGTCAATCCCTAGGTAGATATAGGTATGATCTGATATTAGACTGAGGCCGAGCTGTCCATCGTCAGCTTAATTGCGTAAAGCGGAATATCAACGTAATTAGAATTGTGCATATGGTGATGCCCCCATGCCATGCCATGGGTGAGACTGTCAGACGGGTATTCTGATGGACAAGGGTATATCCTCCTTAACCTGCCAAGCGTCAAAGAGCTTAAGAGGCACCTCGACGCCATCTGATTTACGTACCTAGGTTGTCTTCAGCCTCAATTTTGGGGGAGTTTGTGTTTCCCCGCGCTCCAGCTTCCTCCAGAAATAGCATCATAACTATTGCAAAGGTCGCTTTGCCAACATATCCAACTCATTGTCCCTCTCCAGGATCATGGAGTGCAAAGGCACTGAAGCCATTGATTGTCTTCGTCTTCAATCCGACCCGTGAATTGGTGTCACTCACACTCCGCGTAGTAAACCCATCACTGGTGCCCACGTCGTTGGCAACCAAGACGCCGTCACCTCCAATTGGTCGCTCTGCCTGCAATTATGCCGACTATCTTCGGCTTCGTCCGAGGCGTGTATCATTCTGTGACAATGGCATGCGGATGGACATGGTTCTCTGCATGCACTGAAGCCATGCACGTCTGCACTGCATTCCCAATGATTTCAGTGTGTTATCGTTCATCACGTTGCTGATGTGTTTGAAGGGTGATAACGAATAGGAAGCACCATTGACCGATGGGTGGTTCATATGAGGCTATCGACGGGCCGGTCCTTTGAAGGAGATGGTGTTCGTGCTGACGCTCAAACTTGGCGTGTTGAGCTAAGGTTAAGAAGCTCGAGTTTCCGGTTTCTTTGTTCTTCACTGTCCATCCTTCCTCTACTTGCCCTTGTCACAGCAGATCAAAGGCGCTGATCTCACTTCCTATCGTCCATTGTCCTGTCTTGTTCCCGTTTATCCATATCAGTCACTACTCGTGTTAGCATCTCAACACAAACTTGACATACGTGTATCTCCATCACAAACAGCTCCCACTCTCTTCTTGGCCAGTTGACCATACCTTTTGCTTTTGCTGTCTTCATCGTGAAAATGGGGGACCTCGCCAATGATATAAATGGCTTCATAAGTCAGCATAACGCAAGGAGAGGACAACGCCATACACGGAATGCTATCCCTGCCATGATCCCAAGTTATTATGCCCCAAGCTTGATGATCTCTGAGAGAGATAACAATGGCACTCCTACTCAAAGCATCAGCATGTCGACCGCCAGTAGCTCGACATTCATGTCTTCCTGCTTCGACAGGCCAATTCCCCAACCCTCTTCGGTCTACACAGAACCTCCTGCAGTTGCCTCTTTACCGGAATCGCAGCCACATGTGACTCCGTCATTCCTCACATGCGAGTTCCTCGGCTTCGGGGACTGCGATGTTGTGTTCGACTTGAACGATGAATCCCGCTGGATTGCACACATTGCGGACTTCCACCTTCGCAACATCTTCCCAACGGTGTGTATCTGCTGGTTCTGTGACCGTACATTCAGAGCATCCTCCCACAACCAGGAAGATGCTGAGACTTGCTATCGGAAGCGCATGCACCATATTGCGAAGCACTTTCGCAACGGTCTTTCGGGGCGGCAGATGCGTCCAGATTTCTTCCTTCTTGATCACTTGTACCAGAACCGGCTGATCAATGAGGAGATGTATCAGAGAGCAAGAGACTATCATGAAGCCTCCCAGGTCCAAATTCGGAACTTGTACCCTGCTGGTTGGAGGCCAGATCACCATAATCAGGAGCCGGCGGTGGTGGAAGCCAGTCGGTCAAGGCATCGGGGGTCGTCGACTCGAAATCGGGCGCCGCAGGGTTATTATCGCTGAGTGGAGAGGCCCGTCACTCGACGAGGCCTTTGGTGGCTCCAAACATGGCCAAGTATCGGGAAAGAACTTGAGGTCGTGTATGGCATTTTTCTTTTCTTCTTGTGCTCTCGTCGGTGGATTCGTGATATTACGAGAAGGCTTTTGTCGTCCCGTTGTCTGGCCAGATTATCAGCTCGGAATATCAGCTTTTTGGAATAGCTCTTTGAGAGGATGGAATCGCAGATCAGAATACGAGAGTTCTGCAGCTCGAAATCAGTAAATATTCGTTATTTGGGTGCGGATGTTGATGTCTTGTGGGTATCAGGAACATGTTGGACCGAGCATAGGCGGGTGATGGCAGATATTTAAGACCAAACTCCACGCAAGGAAACGAGAATGAGTAACATTGAAAATGAAAACAAATGTGAAAAGGGGTCGTGAACTAGGCAGTGAAGATGCGTGAATGAGCGTGGCGATGCCTTTCCACGTTATGATTGGACTAGAGTGAGCAAGAGTCACCACTTACACGAGCTCACATGTAAAGACCTTTGCCCAGGCTCGAGCATACGTCAATGATAGTGGTGTCATTAATGAAGTGGACTATTGTATTTATTTACGATAGAAGTATGACAGGAATGTCCCCATGTTTTATCAAGTCACTACGCTCGCCTCACTTCCACAGGGTAGGACGTGCTTGGCTGGCCTCATTCATGGCTCATGCTGGTGCCCGAGCATAGCCTCACGAGTTCACAACCAAGGCGAAGTGAGAATCTTAGGACTTCTTTTCTAAGTGTTGAAAAGTCTTATGTAAGTTTAGTATACCTTTGTAAGTCTTTAGACCAGTTTATTTTTACGCCCCGGCACCACATCAGTAGGTTTCTTGCTCCTTAGGCAAAACCTAGCAGAGACTACAAGCCCATGCTCTACAAATGTGTAATTGCCGAAATACATACCTGGGTTTGAAAATGAAAAGATTATCGGCATTTATATTGAGGCCTTCTTGAAAGTGCATGCGTGAGGTGTTGCTATGAAACAACGTGTTATTATACGAAAAGTTTTGAACGGCCGAACTTGAGAGTAATCTAATTTCACATTCTGGTGTTTGTACCCTATCTGATATGAATCCAGTCTTGAGACCGCTCAAGTTTCCCTGTGTGTTGGGATGGAGATCTTGGCTATGCGTTCATATGTGACGTGAAGTGTAAGAGATGAACCTGCCTGTTTATGAAAGCCTCAGGATTGTTTCTGCCTAGAAACATAATGAGAAACGATAAATGATGAAAAGAGTGAACATGAAACTGAACATAAACAGACTATTGCAAGGAGACGTCTCGAGTCCTACCAGAGACTCGGGCGATCTTGCTACCTATCAAAAAAAGACCGATTTCTGAGGCACGCCTGATATCTCCGTAAAGCCTCAGGTTCCAAGAGTATGATCTTCCATTTCAGAGAAGTATTGTTCGCGTAAGGGTTGTGACGACGCGATATAAAAATGCCTCACCGAAAAACGCTTGTTGGTATATTAGGCGATAGCTTTGGAAAATTGCCATAAACGAAGAGGGTAAAGAAAGAGCAAGTTGAGGAGCGTAGTTCACCATCTCAATCGTTCTTTCCTGTGTCGCGTTGCGGCAAAAACACCAAAAGTGCATCGCGAGGTTGGGGTATATCACTTTATTTTCTTTTTCTGTACCTTAACGTCAGACAACGTGTCCGAGTGGGGCTTGTGGGGAGCACTGTGCATGATCTGGGAGGGAGGTCAAACTGATTGATTGATTTGAAGCCATCAACTTACTCGCCACTCGGTGAGATAGATCTTCGGAGGTCAAACTGACTCCAGCGATGCTCATTTGTTTCGGTAAAGTATGGACCTGACACTTGCGAAGCTGATCGTAGCGTTCCGTCAGTGTGACATGCGGGTCAAACTTCTACGTACTCAAACTTCAAAGAAACTCGCTACGGCATGGGTCTTACTGAACATCTCACTTCCCCATCCTGAGCATCACATCCTCCGGATCAAGAGGAACCGCCGCTTACATTTGGTGGTATGTATCAAGCAGAGACTAGTAACATATGTCGCTGGTGGCTCATCGAAATTCCAATGTCAAATGCAAAAAGTCGATATCTCACTGCTGGGATATTGCCCTCGAAGGTACAAGACGGTAAAAGATTTTCATGACATAGAAAGCCGCGAAAATGTCATAACGTGCTTTTTACGACTTTAGCCCCCATATCTTAATAGTATTTCCGGTTTCGCGGATAAAAGGATCCTAATTCAAGCCCTCAAATGCCAAAGATTTTGAGTTTTGAACAACGGGAATTTTGACATCCAGGCAAGTTCAATATTGAAATCGTGCCTAACACCCTTCAGGCGACCCGTGAACCCGTGACTCTCACCAATTCGGGTGGACCCGGGCCAAGCCGCTCAAACCGTACCACGTTTGTGACGGGTAGGGCTGAAGTGGAGTTGATGATCAACAACGACAAATCTTGAGCCAATCGTTAAAAATTGTCGAAGACTTCCACATGGGCTGTACCGCTCAGAGATGATTTGTCAAGTCGTTGGTATAAGTGGTAACAGCGTTCTGAAGTGAGGTGCAATACACCATTGACACTCAAGCAATCTGGCTTCCTGTAGTGTCGAATGGCATTATTACTCAGAATCTTGCACGCTACCATAATTCTGAATGTATTATGTAGGCAAAAGTCTAATCAATTGGTCTGGGAGCGCATGCTTGTACTTTTTTGACATTAGCGAATTTCCTGTGCGAATGTTTCAACGCTCACTTCAAAAGTAGGCATTTGCACAGGGGAGGCAAGCCAGTTTACGACTTCACCAGTAAGATAATATTCAGTCATTTCGTAAATACTAATCTTGGGAGCAGATGCAAAACAGTTTACCCCCTCGTGTACTGTATAGTGTCACTTCAGTGCATTCTCCTCGCTCCTTATTAGTCGGCCAAGGTGCGCTGGTCGTACTGGAACATGGATTGTGAACCTCCCCTGTAGTTAATACTTGGGTACTTATAGGTATAAAGGAGTTATGTAACCATTGGAAAGTGATGCTGAAGGTGAGCTGACATCGATGTCCGGTTCGAACTCTCTCAGTTCCGATGTGTTATCACAGGTAACTCCTGATGGGTCAAAAAGTACTTCAGAGAATTCTGCATGTGGTAAGATAGAGGAGAGACAGGTACCTTGAGTACCTTAGAGAGACGATGATTTGCCAATTGAATCTAAGCTCGGGAAACCTGTCTCCGTTGAGCTTACGTGCGCGCAGTTGAGACCGATGCACTTGTAGCGTAACTATTCATGTTTTAATTTTCGATTGTTCTTTTTTCTTGTTCTTTTAAACCAAAAGTCCCGTGCCTGTATGTTAGACTAGGTAGTTGTGAAGATTTCATGGGTCTGTATTGATGCTGATACTCTTCCAGGGCCCGTCTCTTCGATATGGGGTCAAGGTTGTCAACTCCCTTGTTAGATACAGACGGATGCAAAACTCCTCATCTTCACAGACTCGCTATGGAATTGCAACTTTTGGAAGACACATAGTTTTTTTCCTTT
Organism: Fusarium anthophilum; assembly: GCA_013364935.1. Lineage (NCBI taxonomy): Eukaryota > Fungi > Ascomycota > Sordariomycetes > Hypocreales > Nectriaceae > Fusarium > Fusarium anthophilum. The sequence continues at coordinate 12,454 of JABEVY010000749.1, forward strand.
CATGTAGGCAAGCAGGTATCTAGTACGTCACAGAAGTAAATGATGCGCTTTCCATTACCTTAGTACCTGAGGTACCTAGATACAGAGAAATTCTGTTGCCTTAGGTTTCCTGAACATGTCCGTCCCGATTGGGAAGGCACGCTCGCTCTCCCCCAACAAATGAGGTTTGTGAGGGAAGGAGCTTACAGTCCGATGAGAGTTGTCCTCGCCAATCAAATCATTTATTGAGTGACAGGGCAAGAGCACTCCTTCCCAACTGAATGTCCATGCAACCTCCAGTGTCCTTCCTACTTCCAATCATCAAAAGCTCTCCTTCAATCTTCAGTCTTCAATCTTCAATCTTCAATCTTTCAATTTCTAAAAGACAACAGCAGCAATGCCTTCCTCTGGTCGTCAGACACGTCTAGTTGCCACCAATGGCCAGCTTGGGTTAGTGCGCCGAGCTCCTTCTGTCCCAGTGCCTCCTGTGGGTGCTGGTGCTGCTGATATTATTTTAGATACAGAGAGTGCACGGCTCAAAGAAGCTGTTGGTAAGACTGCCCGAACATTAGGCATTGAGACATCTGTCTCATCCTATAGGGCACTGGCACTCTCTGTTATTGAAGATTGCCCCCTTAAGCGGGAGCTTATTGCTTTCGTCGATGGCGAGACAGAGGACCCTCAAGAGTCTCTCGTCCCCATCGACGCTTTTGTTGCTGACAAGGATAGAGCCGACTGGCATACCCATTGTCCCGAGATGATGAGGATATGGAAAGACTTTTGCACAACGGTCAATTCCGCCTCCAATGGCCAAGTTGTTATCCACGAGATGGCAGCGCCCTCAGGCCCCCTAAAGTCCAGAGCTACCTTCTTCTGGCACTACCCGACCGACACCTCACCCAATACGATCTTCTCGCACGTCATGGACCCAGGCAGCGCCAGTCTGAAAGTGCAGTCGGTATGTTCAGCCATCTATTCGATGATTGACCATCACTAATATACGTCAGATCAAGAACGGGATGAGGAAGGACATAAAGACTCTGGATTTAATTCCACTTAGAGTCCCTTACGACCAGGTAACAGGCCCCAAATGGGAGGAGACTTACAAAGAACAGTGGCCAGCAATCTTGCAGGCTTGTCTCCGCCTCAACAGGGAGCTTGTCAGGCACGACAGGTTTATTTTTGCTATAGGCAAAGAAGTGTTCCCGTCCATACGAGGCATATGTAAGTCTCTTGGGCTAACTCTAGAACACCTGGACCTTGACATCCAGACAAAGATGTGGGAAAAGAGCCCACGTATCTATGTTGCTCGCGATTTAGCTGGCAATATACAAAAGGTGATCTTCTGGACGTTTCACGGCCAGTTTAGCTTCGCCAACAAGAAGGCCAATGTTGGGGCAGTTTGGGACTTACTATACAATGCAGGTTACGAGCTTGCTGGGGTTCCCGTCCTCAATTATGGCTATTTCGAATGGAAGGCTGGTCAAACCGCTAACCGCACGTGGGCTAATCCAACATCGCAGGTCGGAAAGATTACCGACCGAGACATGTACAATACGCTCATGGACAAAGAGAATGCGGAGCAAGTATCCTGCTCTGTTGAGTTGGTACTGGAGTGCTTTCCTGCATTGATTCAGAAGGACCCCGGGCTTGTCGACAGAGTCAAGTCTGCGGTGAGTGACAAGGGCTATAGTCCCCTTTACCCTATCCTTCAATTCTTCCTAGCCCAAGAGCTACCAAAGATTGTGGCGTCCAAAAGACGTCAGACTGATCTCCCAGATGCTCCTCCGCCCAAACGGAAGGCCCTCAATGATGGTCAGAAACGAGGTCATGTTACCAAGAGAGCACAGCTCCTCTCGAAGTACGATGCCCTCATCAATTCCTTCGAGGCCCGCCAGGTTGAGGCTGCTCGACTTGACCCGAATAAGCCTGCCAAGTATGCCCGCGCTCTTCCCAGACTTGATGAGATCAAGAAAGCTCGGGAAGACGAAGATACTAAGAAGTTGAGTACTAAACTCAGCTGCTGGGCCACTTTCTTCTCCGAAGAATTCCCCCGTGGATTGCGCTGGTCTCTCGATGGCGGCCCTGCTGTTACTCAGCCCGATCCGTTTGCCAACACGACCCACCCAGGGATTAAGCTCTTGGACATTTCCCATTTCAGGAACAAGTCAGCGAGAGTTGAAGCGTGTGGCCCTCTTCCAGAGGATGACGGCGAGGATGAGGAATGATCTACCACTCCTGGTGTGACTTCCTGGTCCCTATAGGTATCGTTGAAATGCCTCTCAAGTTCTTATCACATGTTTAGGAATATGCCTCATTCTTTATGTTTGGGAAAGTCTTGTGCCCCGTCACAAGAATTGCCTCATCTTCGGATGGGAAAGATCTTCATGCCCTAGGGGAAGAAGATATTGCCTGTTGCTCTTGAGCTTCAGAAAGATCTTGGACTCTCACGAGAAAGAGATATCCTCAGTGCGATTCTATCTAAAGATAAATCAGCCATGAGGGGCCCTCCGGGGTCGGGTGACGAAGTCGGACTCTGCACCTCCACGTGGTGTTGCCTGGAAATCCCATACTAGTCTTAGTAGGGAGCCAACGCAGAGACGCATCAGGGAGGAGCGTTTGTTGATGAAAAGATCTGTCGTGAGGGGGGGGCGTTGTCCGTGGTTATATATGTTGCGTTCGTGTTTCGTTGCTGGGATGTAATGTTTTGCCGGTAGGTAGCAGTGGGGGATCGAAAGTCCAGGTCGGAGCGGAAATAATGTAAAGAAACTAAATATTCTTGAAATGTTAACGTCTATGCCTTCGGAAGACTGGTTGCTGTCGATACGTGAATCTGTTTACTGAACATGGTAGGCCTAAGTCTATGGTCGAGCTTCGAGCCCCGAGCTGGGAAGCTCCTCCTGACTGTGAGAACGAAATCACACGGTTTCTTTCCAATAATGTATTTTTTCTCGATCCAAGGAGAATGATATGTGAAGCCTTGTTGAGCAGGTCCAAGTTGGCTCTCTGGTTGTGTCCGTATGAGATGATTGTTGAATTCTGGTCGTGGATGTCGATGCACCAACAGTCTCTCAACGAAAGCTGAGTGATGGAGAGATCAAATATTTCGAAACAATAGAAGGGATTGCGTCACAGTATGAGGATAGATTGAACTTTTGGCGTCACGCGGGCTTCTTTTGTCCCTCTCTGTGTTACTGTCATGTTCCAGCAGTGCCAACACTGCCTCACAGCGAAGGGGCTCGGAACTGCAAAGCCCGCGAGGCCAGCTTTATACATACTTACATATATCAGAAACAAAGGAGTATCATAAACAATTCAACACGGGTCGATTGGTCTAGTGGTATGATCGGATCAGTCAATCTGGTTGCGCCCCCCCCCGGACCCCGGGGGGGAGCGTGACTGGAGCTTGATCTTAACCTGGGTTCGAATCCCAGATCGACTAATATTTTTGCACCTCGCTCTTATTCCAGTCCAGTCTACTACCTAATCAATTTCTTGAAACAAGAGATCTGTATACCCTCTCATTAGTCTTGTAGTGTTGACTTGGCTGAGTATATCGTGGCTAACCCCCTATAACTATAGAATGCAAGAGAATTCTATTATCTATCTATGTGTGCCACGCGGTTTAGCTACATTGAAATAAAAGAGCTCTAAAATCAATCTTAAAGGAACCGGAGAGCTGCAAGAGGCGATGCTACCATGCGAGTCTGGTTAAGGCGGATGTGTTAGATAAGGCTATTTATCTTTGTACAAATTTCACGACTTTGGAAATCATCCATTTAAATCAGATAAGCCACCTTGGTTGTACGGAAGTTGGACCCTTCCACTTCTCGTCACCATTCTCTGCTTACGAATGCCAGGGAGGAACACATGGAAAAGATGAATCCCACCAACTTGCCACCAGCCCTTTTGCCGTTACAATTTTCTAATGAAGTGAAAGTGTGATTCAGGCCATCTAATACATGCATCGGAACAGGCGTTACCTTCCATGTGAGTGTTGATATCTGTGGGCTGTGACCAAGTCTAAGTTCTTTGGATGCATAAATCGATCTGGCATTGGGGCTTATCATGATGGCTAGGCATTTTCAGAAGTGACCAGGTGATTTAGGACCGTCTAGCAATACATTACATATTAACTGATTCTGATAATGTAACCTGTTGAAACGGGTTGTACATGGAGGCTTATGTACAGACACTCCAACATGTTTTCTCATAATTCAATTCTATACATTTAGTATTTTCCTTGCCCATTCTCAAACACCTTTAAATCCCAGATACCAATCAACAACGACAAATTAGCCTGGCAGAAACTGACAGCGTAGGGCCTTCTGACACCGAGTGCTTGACTGAAAGCCTACTCCATGAGCTTACACGTGACAAAGGAGTCGCTCTCTTCGATATTTGACACGAGGTATCTTTAGGACTTACTCGTGAAACATCCACATAAAATACTTAAGAAAAGAAGAGGATCGCTTCAAGCTGCACCGAAAACTTCATACGGCGTCCTCACTGGCCCCAAGTTGCGAATGGCGTTGTAAAGACGATCACTTCGGAGTGGGGCTCGTCTCCCACCACAACACCACCCTCATCTTCCTTCTCCCGGCGGCCATACCTGCATCTACCGACAGAAAGCTATTGAATTGCTGAAGCACTTGGATTTCTCGCTTTTCTTTCTTCTGCTTCTTCACTAAACAATCAATCTATTTACTCCGGATCATCGTCCGTCGATTGACCGCCATGCCATGACATCATCACAGCCTTTCCTCTTTTCGAGACGAACTTATCAGCTTCTACCAGCAACATTTACCACGACAAAAATGTATATGTCTCATCGGCGCTTCATATACCCGCTGGCATCTAGGCTTCCTGGATCACCGTGACGAAACGCGAGAACTTCGTGAAGTGCAAGTACCCAAAGTCTGCAAAGATAAGACGTCTGGCGTCAACCCGAATGAACGCAAACCCTCAGCAAAAGATGGAGTCCCGAAGATGTCCAGCCCTGAAGCATGGCTACATCAGGGGTCTGGCCATCTTATGCTATTGGTGGCTACATAACTCTTCCCCTCCCTCTTCGACGCATTTTTGAAACCTTCGTCAAGATCTACGTCAGCTCTATCAAGAACCCGGAGAACCTCCTCAATGAGAACGGTCATTACAACACAATCGGAAAGTATTGTGAGAAGCGCGATCCCAATTTCCGAACAACACCCCCGCCAAGATCTATATTGATTCTAATAAGAACTGGCAGAGAACGGTCATTACAACACACTCACGTTCGGAAGACGCTGAGAGAAGCACGATCCTAACTTGGCCTGCATTACCTCTTCCAAGGGACAGAATGACCTGGAGCTCGTCAATTGAACGCAGCCTTCGTCAACGCCGCCAAAGTGCTCTTCGCTCGCTTATTCTTCTCCCTTGAGTAAAAGCGCTGCACTACAGCACCACCCGGATATGATTCACTGTTTCCATGCATCTATTCTCTTTCCCCATTTCCGCCTTCTCAGCTCTTCCAAACGCAAGAATTCACTATGGCTATCAGTCATTCGAACCATTCCCGTCTGCATCTCCCAGAACATGAATGATGCTTGCTAAAACCCGGGGGGGGGGGGGGC